>CACKRE030004995.1:62764-73891 GCA_902602495.3 Ectocarpus sp. CCAP 1310/34 | reverse complement strand
CTCAGCCCGAAGCACTTTCTACCAAAGGAGTACAGGTGGGCACGGTGGGCACGACATGCGTCTGGTATTGATATGCTTGCCACCATGTGTGTCCAGAGGTTGATANCCTTGTGCGCTTCAAGCCTGCAGACCTGATACCCCTGTTCCCTCCCCTGTAACCACCGTATTTTTCCATAATCCTTTTCACGTGCCTGTTGTGGCACGGGGTCTTTGCCGTCGGGACTCTGAGGGACACACACCGTGGAGCGAAGGAGGCCATGCAGTACTGGACTGCCACGAGACAGTATGTCCGGAAGAAGGGCGAAATGGTGTTCGCAAGGTTCGGATCCTTGGTGTTCGTGGAGTGGAAGGATTCCAAGGTCGTCAAATTCCTGTCCACAGTNTGGTTTTGAAATACTTGCCACCATGTGTGTCCAGAGGTTGATTATACGCTCGTGATTATGTGTCTAGATACCGTGGCTCATATCCTGACCATGCTGACACATAACCTTCTACATCCGGCCCCGTGCGCCCTCGCCGTTTCCGTCCACATCGACAGCAAGCACGTGGCGGGACAAAAGTCGAAGGCAGACGGCTTCCAGCCTTGGTGTAGATTCCACTACAACAAGCACATGGGGGGAGTAGATATCTCGGACCAGCACAACGGAGCGTACCTGACAAAACACCGTGCTAAAAAATATTTTTGGCGACATCTATTTGAACAGAAGTTGATACAGGCCTGTACGAACGCGTAGTTGATGTTTCGGTGGTGGTTGAGACACATGCAGAGTGGGGTGGCGGAGGCAATCAAGCAGTTGGAACAAAAGGGGGTGATGGAGGGCGAAGAAACTGCAGATGGGCTGTTTTTCAAGGGGCTGCGAGAGGAGGAAGAGCGGTTGAGCACGTTAGAAAAGCAGTCTAGAGCAAAATGGATGAGGGAGCTTAGCTGCTATCTCATGTCCTTGTGCAACTTGGGCGACGCAGAAAGGGGGCGCCGGGCGCATCAAAACACCCTTGTAGTGGCGGCAATCAGGGCAAAGTTGGGGGATGGCAACCTCAAGATTCTGAGAAAAGGCCAACGGTTCTATTGCGCGGGGAGGATGTGTGACAGTCACAAAAAAAAAAAAACCCTAAGCGAAAGAATAAGGGGAAGTCAAGGGGGCAGAGAGTTACCACAGTCTGCATGTGCACTCGGTGTCAAACGTTGGGGGCGTTGTCATGTGTCGCCGCTGCTTCAGCGACCCGCCCAAGCACGCCTCGGCGTTCGCGGCAGCCTCCAGCTCTAGGAGGGAAAAGAAAGCTTTCAAGTTATGAAGGGAAGGAGCATAATGTAGGCTCCCTGCGAATTTTGCGTCCCGACTACCACATGTATTTGCATGTTTCTTTTCGTGGGCACGAGAGCGCGGGGGGTTGTGTTCGCTGAACAAACATGTTGAGGCGTCCCTGCAGTCCAAGAGGTGCAAGAAACAGGTCAAGTGGTGAAGGCAACGAAGCGTTCTTGAGGCCCTCCCAAGGCTATTTACATTTTTCTCGTGGGCACCGGAAATGATAGTGGTTGTCTGAAGAAAACACTTGCGCTCCTCGAACTATGCGATTTCGATTTTGCACATCGGCCGTGATCCAAGCGCCTTGGCTTCCTTTGAAACACGCGTCTCGACTTCAGGTGTTCTTTATTCTGTGGGCACGACGGGAGAGGATTTTTTATTTTTGTGTTATTCGAACAGTAGCTCGCTTTCCCTCTTGCACATCAGCCGTGATCCAAGCACAAAAATGGCTTCCGTTGAGATACGCCTCTCGACTACCGGTGTTGTTTTTCCGCGTGAGCACGAGGAAGTGGGATTTTTTGCGTTTTCAACAAGTGCCCGCGGCTTCTCTCTCGCACATGAGCTGTAATCCAAAGTAAGTGCGGCTTCCTCCTCCGCCCCCCACCCGCTACAGAGTACTACTGTTGTGTGGAGGTTTTGGAGTATTTGATCTCACGGGCTTCGAGTCCGCAATCTGATTATTTCTGCCTCGAGAAGGGCATCCCGATCGGTAACGAGTGCGTTCGCACCAATCTGCGCGCAGCTGCACTCAAACCAACAAACAGCTACGCGCAGCACGCACAGGGTCTGCAGATGCTTGTTGCTCACAACGAACGAGGTGTAGAACATATTTTTTGGGCTACTGCCTGAACAACGAGCCGTGGTTTTCGGACAACTAGGTTTCGGTGTCCTTCTCTTCTCTCAACGGTCACCAAAGGAACCATTGCGCAAAACGTATGCTGCTCTCGTTGACAACGGCTTACACTCGGCCCTTCCCTGTACACTCCAATCACGTTCCTTTCCCACGCGCCACCCCATGTTGATATGCAACGCCTAGAGTAATCGCTTACGTCAAGGTCAGAACAAGTACTGCTGCAGGTACGTTGCTTCTCTCCCTGGAATTATTGCCCTCCTCATACCTCATGCATCACGAACAAGAGTAGACCCCTCTCTCCCCCTCCCGTTCCCCCCTCCCGGCGGCGCGGGACACAAGCGAGGTGGCTCCATGCGGTACAAACCTAGCTGTTTGTTGCGACCCGTCGTTTTCGGGGCTGACGACACCACCGTTCGTCTACCTTGTCTACACGAAAAAAAATTGCCCGCCACCCCACCCGCAGATACAGATGAGGACCCACAGTTTATGTTCACCATATGAGAAGTGGGAGTTCGACGGAATCGACAGTAAAGTCTAACTCTTTGTTGAGCTGATTATCCCATGCCATGTTAGCGCTGCTGTCCAACTGCTGTGCATAGATAGGTACGTAAAGGTCACGTACGTTTAGCATTGATGGTTGTCAAAAGATCCAAAACAGTGTTCTGTAGATCTGTAGAGCCGCCACAAATCTCCGTAGATCTGTGATCCCGAAAACAACAACTTGTCTCGCAGTTCTTCAGCTGTCTCTCTCACACGTTCCCATCAAAGCCGACCAACGTCCAGAACACGTCAACCTTGATACGAAGATTGGCAATCCAATTGAGCGCGTGGTTGTCCGAAGTCTTACCTACATCTCGGCTTGGCTCCATCGCTGCTAGGAGAGCGGGGGATTAAACTATAAGATCGTCAGAGATGGATCGGAGGCGGCAGGCGGCTTCGGGAGGGTTGGAGAGCAGCGGCGTGCTGCTGTGCTTCGTAATGGTAGGGGTGATGGTCGGCACGGCCTCGGCTGGGAGCATACGGATGACGGAGTGCCCGCCCGACGCGCCAGAAGCTACCTTTCGCTGGGTGAACGAGGGAGAGTATCTCTACGTTGAAGGAGCGGGGTCTTGTGTGACGCTCCCGGATATCTACAACGCGGTGGAAAACCCTCCGCTAACGTACCACACGGTTGAGGGGGATGAGAGCGACACGGAGACAGGGTGAGAGAGGGCCATTGCTGTGGGTGGGAAGGGATGGGGCTGGAAGGGCTTGTCTCTTGCGAGGTCTTGGGGTCGCTTATCGGTAGTGAGTTCGCGGCCGCTATTGCTGCTGTGGCAATTGGCAGCACAGCCCTTGCGCTGTGCTCGCTCAATAACGTTGTACTGTCCTCTCTCACTCTGCCGATTCACCGGTACTTTTTTATACTGTGCGGCCCACCACACACGTCGCACATGTGAACACAATCAAACGTATCTCACGCCTGTGCCAGAGTTGTGACATGTTGTCTCATGGCAGCTTCTTCCGATGGCGAGCCACACAAAGGAGTCGTGGGGCAGAGTCCAGGAGTGGTGATGTTCGCCCTGAGTTGGCGTGACCAACTTTCGGCCTGGACATAGATTTTGCTGCTTGCGACACACACAAGCAGCCCAACCGCAGTGAGACTGACATCTTGTCATTGGTCAGCCGGTCATCGCGGTCGATGCTAATACTTCGAAGTAATATAGACACAAGCAGCCCACGTGCTACATGCGCATAAAACCTCCTTTAGCACGAAATCGATTTTCTTCTTGCGACATTCACAAACAGCCCGCGTACTACATATGCGTATTACCTCCTTTGGCACATTTCAGAAAGCACCGAGCGGCAGAGCTGTGCCGCAACCGGAGCTATTCCTCCCGAGTCGCACCTCCCCGCGTCTTTTCTGTCTGCCCCTTCCCCATCCTGTCTCTGGAGGGTTAGATAGACAAAGAAGACCTGCGTAGCAGCGTAGCAGTTCGTATTCGATATGTACACAAACCAGACCCTATAGGGCGCCGAGAAAAAGAAGAAACAATGTAAAATCTGACGGGCGGGTTCTGATCAAGAGGCTGCCTGCACCCTGCACCGATGGGCTGCGAGGTCCATGGTTTTTCGGGCATAACCAGATCCAAACAGCTTGGCAGAAAATTGTTGTTAGGGTATGCATAGTTTTATTTGTTTTTCTGAACAGAACAATACCCCATCCACCTCCAAAGTCTTGCACCGACGCTTTCTATATTCAGCGCAGACCTGGCGTAGTCACATTCCACACACGAAGGGCACCAAACTGCTTTGTGTGACTGCTTTGTGGCACCTGTTTATGTTGCTCCGGGATTTGGTAGAAACACAGGTTGAAAGCCAATGCGACACTATCGATGCTTTGCGAATTGATCCTCAACTCCCTCTACTTGTATGGGATACAGATGAACTTTTCTAGAAATCGTCGAGCGTTGCGTGTACGTCAACCTCAATCTTCAACGACAGAGAAGAGTCCTGAATGGAGAGGCCGGGGGGGCGGGAGGGATCGTCCCCTGGTTGAGCGACCAACGATCCAATCAGCATGCCGGGGGAGCAATATATATATATTAACACAAACTAGGGTCCCCGTTTGCCTTGCGCGAGGATGCCTCCTCGTATTGTTTAGGTGACGGTGCGGTGGATTGCATAGAAACACTACACCTTCACATGTAACAACGCTTCCTTGACGACAGCATCTGGCTAATGACGAAGAACATCTTCATGGAGAGCGGGACTACCCTGCTGCTTCACGACGACCTCGGCTGCGACGTGAGTCCAAGCAATCGTACTGGTGTATCCTGTTTTTATGACCCTGACCCCTAGCTGACTGATGCCTGCGGTGTTCCATGTTCCGTGCCCCACGGGGTGGAGAGCGGGAACACTTGACCTCTGTTGATGACTGCCTCAGCAACTTGTGGATCCAAGCTGGCTTCCCGCCAAAACATCAACCTTGACTAGTTGTGCTCCGATGACACTCAAGTAGTTCGATACTCCGATCATTCTCTGCCTCCGTCAGGCCCCCTGTCCTTGCCCACTTCGCGTCGCCTCTCGTTGCCCACGTCGTTGTGAGAACTTGTAGCATACCCTAGAACCACCGCAAGGCGGAATGCCATGACATATTCTCCTGGAGCTCTCTCGTCTGCGTTTTCAGATGAAAACGGTTCATGTCAGCAAAACAGAAGAGCGAACGATCGCCATGTATCGGAGTCGCTTCGAACCACTCAGGCGTGCGATCGTCTTCTTTCGGTTTGGTTATTTTTCCTTCGGAAACGTGTTCGTCGTTTGCAGGAACTGCGGATAATCTCGAGCTCGACAAACGCACGCCATTTGCGAGCGTTCGGAGCTTACATCTCCCTTCTCAGAACAAAGGTGAGCGTGTGGTAGTAAGGTCACGAATACGGTTATTGCAGTAGACGTCGACCCATGGAGCACCGTGTCTTGTGCGGGGTTCGCGTGAGAGGAGTGACAATCTGTGCATGGATTGATGAAGGCATTTCTTTCCGTGCTATCGCCACACTTCAAACGAGCCACTCTGTCCATGTTGCCAGGAGCTCATGTTCGCGGGTCGTTTTCCTGGACGTGTCCGAGCTGAGCTATATAGTTCTTTGCGTATGTTTGTCGACGTTGTTTGGTTGACCTGTCTTGGGGGTGATTGTGTTGGGCGTTGGTTTCGACCCCCACGTGCACGGATCATGCCGCGTTGCTATTGGTATCAAGTCAACAGGTAACATGTGTTTCGATCCTCGTCATGTGTAGCTGCCGAGGTGTGTCATGAGTTGTGAAAAGTGTATGGTGAGACCGGTTTCTTCGTCATTCCTGATGCTGTTGCCGTAATTGACGTCTGAAGCTGCAGCTGCGTGTCATGAGTTATGAAAACGTGTGCTGGCCCCCCATCTCATCTACCGGTATTCGTGTTCCTGTGTTTGCTCCCTGAGTCTGTAGTTGCAGCACAGGAGAGCAGGACTTGTGAAAATGTGTGCTGAGCTCCCGTCTCTTGTCGGCGTTTCTGACATTTGTTGCCGTAGTTGACCTCTTGGAGCGTCGAGAACAGAGCCCCCGACAACGGCGCGTACGATGGACTCAATGCGCGGTCCTTCATTTCGGCGGTGAGCGAGATGACTCACCCCTCCGACACGTGCGATGGCGCAGCCGATGACGATGCGGGGGAAGCGAGAATGGACAGTGAGTTGTTGGTTTCGTTTGTTGTTGTTGTTGTTGTTGTTGTTGTTGTTGTTGTTGTTGTTGTTGTTGGTATTGTTGTTGTTGGTATTGTTGGTGGTGGTGGTGGTGGTGTCGGTGCTCGTGCTGACATAGGTGTTGGTGTCGATGTTGGTGCTTGTGTTAACTCTGTGGTGCTGGTCTTGGTGCTTGCGTTGGTGTTGTTGCTACTTTCGTTGTTGTTGTCGTTGGACCATATCGGACCGGAACGATGGCAAAGAATTGCGTTGGTTGCAAGAAGGTGTGGTCTGTCTCAACTGCGGTCGGTGGGTCAAGCTGCCACGCTCCCAAGACCGTCCCGCNCCCCCCCCCCCCCCCCCCCTCCCCGATTCCCTCTTCCCCGACCATCTCTTGTTGCCACACGCGTGTGCAGTCATCAACAGCGAGGTGGCCTACCTAGGCTACCAGGCAGCGGAATCGTATGGCATCAGCTACAAGGTTTGACCTACTTGAACTCGATGGAAATAGGCTTTTCGAACGCTCGCGGAGGTTCGCTGAGAAAGGGGTTGCTGCTCGACTATTTTTTTTTTGTCTCTGTCGGTGATTTCGGTTGGTTGATTCTTGGCTTGGGAACAGGCAAGCAACAAGCGTTACCATCAAGAGCGAGCGACAAGAGAGCCATCAAAAGAGCAAGGGTAACGACGAGGCGAGCAACCGACAACAAAAACTACCAAGAGCACACGACAAAGTGTTAAGAAAGTACAAGCACTGAACGATACCTCTTGATGCCCACAGGTGCGAGGGTACTGCACGGACGAGTCCAACCCCGAGGTATTCGACCGCGTTAGCGTTAGGGGAGACATCCGCTTCTCGGACATACACCACAACTGGTTCGGACAGTGAGTATTCAAACACAGTGTACGACATGGATACCCCTGTTGTTTGGTGGTCTTGATGCCGATTCAGGCAGACAGTGCTCAGCCGTTGAGGGTTGCGTTGCGCCTTTTTTTTTCTTTCATGACGTGCACATGAATGTACATTTACTTCTTGAGCGCATTGACGTGGTTGTGTCCTCCTTTTTGTTGCTTTGCCGTGTTCTTTACAAGTGCCTACTTCCTACCGTTGCTCTTTTTGGTATTTTTTTCGATTTTTTACGTTTCGGGGAGCTTGGGCCGCATTCTCGTGAAAGCCGAAACTTGTGATCCAAGAAAACGAAAAACACACCGTTAACAAGAAAACGAAAAATATATCGTGAACAGGGAAAACAAGTCGTAAACAAGACAAATTCCGCCAAACACAACCTTATTTTGCCGATTTTCACTTTTGTATTGATGCGCGACCGCCGTCGCTTGGTGATGTGTCCATTCGATCATGCCCGCTGGTGCTGTTTGTTTTTGGTAGTTTCGGCGAAGGCCGCGGTTGTTCGCCATACACCGGCGCGTCATTCCTCCACGGACCCTCCAAGTGGAAACCATGGAGCACCCCCCACCTCCCGACCACCGTGGCCATGGTTTCCACCGCTTGGAGGCCCCCTTGCGATGACGCGTTCCATGAACCAACTGGTCCCCCTCCCCCCGTATAGATTCCCCCTCGACATTTTCGAAACCCTGTCTTGCTGGGTTTTTTTTTTCTGTTGCAGCTACTCGTATGGACATCAGGATGGGCTGTGGGAGTACAACACCATGCACAACTGCGGGTGAGCTAGGTGCTAGATAGCCAGGGCGGCTTTTTTGGGCGTTTCGTGCAAGCTGTGGAAGCCGAGGGGTTGGGGAGGGGGGCTTCGGTCGTCATTGGGGTTTAAAGTCTGAACTGGGTGTGTACGCATACGAGAAAAACAGAAAGTTTTCGTTGCTTTTCCTTGACAACTACCCCATAGCGGCAGATTTCGGCACTTCAGTCATCGGTTCTTTTCCGTGAAGCGAGAGCGCAAGGAGGAGGAGGAGGGATAAGAGGGATTGACAGAGGTCTACAAGTTTGTGGGTGCGGAAACAACAGCCGAGCAACTTTTACGTCATTTCAACGAACATGGGGACAGATGTTGCGAAACGCTCTTGTACGGGTACCAACCAGGTTTGGTCGTGAGGTACACCCGGATTCGTGAATATTGGTGAATCCGTCACCGCGGTCGTTCCCCATTCTACTGGTACACGTTGCCAAGGTTTGCGCGCTCCGTCTTACGTTTCTGCGCATGTGAGTCTCCCCCCCTCCTCCCCATTCCCCATTCGTGCTGCCCGCATGATTGTTTTCATGTGTCCTGGACCTTGAAACTTTCTTGTTTTCTGTTCGAATGGCCGTTTTTGCGCTCTCACAGGCAATACGGGTTCGACCCTCACGACGATTCTGACAACTTACGGTGAGCTTCGATTGGTGTGATATGCTTGCGTTCTTCCCGCTGGTATCTCCGTGCAATGATAATGCGACACCTAGTACCAGCGATGATTGAAGTGGGATCGATTGATCGATTGTGTGAGGCTTGGCTCATCTCCCCCTGTATAGTAGTGTGTGTGGATGCGTTTGTGTATCATTCACGAAACAATTACGTACTGGTGTGTATGTTTCATCCATGACGACGCATATTATTACACCATGTTTGTATTTGGCTTAGCTTTTCTATGGGCCGAAGTTGTTGTTCGTGTACATCTCTCCTGTTGTTTCGCCACCCTTCCCTCCTCACCACCGGCGCCAAGTGGAGTTTCGTTCGCTTTTTTTGGTGTTGCATGTGTCGTGGTTTGTGCCTTCGCCGTTCCTAGGTGTGTGTCCATTGCTGTCTCTCACAGCCTTCTTCTCTCCACCCCTGCACCCTACATTCGCCCACGCTCCGTCGCATTCTTGGCTGCCGACACATCCCGAATCGTCCTCAACTTCATGTTGCGATGATGAAGGATCCACAATAACATCGTCTACGAGAACGGTAAGTAGGGTTCGACGTCGCGCATTTCATTGTCCGAAGGCTTCAAGGAGCGCCACGAAGGCGCTTGCATTGTAGATCGTATTATGATGTTGTCAAGTGTGTTTTTGCGTGTATAAAGTGAAAACGTGACCAGCGTTGAAGGTGGGAGTTCTCAAAGGGGCGAGGGATGCAAACCAGCGTGAGAACGCACGCAGCTGCATAGGCATTTCGTTCTCTTCCTGTATGACCCCTGGTTTCAGCTGGACAGCTACTACTGCCGTCGGTGGCAGGTAGATCGTTACGTCCGGTTCTTACGGCGGCGTGCTTGTGTTTTCACTCTAGAAGCAGTTTTCGGCTGCGATTGGCGAAGGCTGATGCCGAAAAGCCTGTAATGTTTGATGTAGAGAGTTGTTTTTCGTGGTTTGTCGTTATCTTCGGAGTGGAAAGTGCGACCACCCACGGATTTCTCTCTCTCGTGCTTTTTTTTCGGGGGGGTTGGCCTTGGTAGAAAAACATAGAAAAAGTGGTCGATGGCCGTAAGAATCGGTCGAGCTAGCGTAACCAACGATCCTGTCTCGGCTGCGTCCTCGCCATTTTTTTTTGCCGCTGCAGGCAACCACGGTATCATTGCTTCGAAGAGGTGCAACGACGTGTCCATCCAGAACAACGTGGTGTACGACAACGCCCTCCACGGCATCATGCTCCACCGCTCCTCCGATCGGGGAATCATCAGGAACAACACCGTCTCTGGCTCCGGGAGTGCTTGCATTGCTATCTTCGAGTCCTTCGGTAGGCTACAGCTGTGTGATCGTGCTGTTTGGTGAATTTTTCACTGCTCGTATTTTGCGAATCGATTCACGTAAACCTCTAGATTACACGTGACGTCGATTCATGGTTTTTGTGGTTCTACAATAGCTGCTATTTTGCGCTTTTCTTGCGCTACAGTACAATGCCGTACGTATCCGAGAGCACCTCCACCGACAACTCAGGGCCCGCACCCGCCCCTAGTTTCAGTCCCTCCATTCTCTCGTCGTACCTTTCTCAACTGTTTCATACCGCACATCAGTACCAGCTAAAGTATCGACGCAAACACGGTCCCTCCCTTGTCCCGTTCTGCGCTGTGGTAGACATCGAGATCAGCGACAACCTCTGCACGGACAACGAGGCGGGCATCCGGTTGTCCATGGGGTCGTCCTACAACAAGATCTTCGACAACCAAGTCATCGACACTGCTGGCCGTGAGTTATTGCCACAATATCATGCCTTATTATTCATACTTGTCTTACGCCAGCCTTACATCACACCCAAAAAAGATTCCAAACACATGGCGCCAGCAGAGTACCACCCCTTGTGATTATGTCTTTGCGGCTCAACATAAGCCGCCCAAAACGGAACCACGCAAATACGCACACCGAAGATACCAAATTGAGGTAAGAGCACTTATTGGCCGAAGGAAAAATACGTCCGAAATACCGCTCGGCGCGCCGCCTTGCAGCAGAGGGCAAGGAGTCCCGTGACATATGCCCGCCCACCCGCCCGCCTCCTCCGTTTCCTTTCCTGTCATGTCGTCCGGCACGGCTGCCAGTTCGCTCTGTAACCCATACCAGACAGCCTCAAACGTCTAGATCTCCCCCCTCCCCCTCAAAAATTTTCCGAATTGATTCTCGGTTACGTTCCAAATTAAGTGCAATCAGAGGAAATAGAACAGGGAGGGGATACGCAGACCCTAATTAACTAACCCTAACCCTAACCCAACTTCCCCGATTGCATTCTTTATCCGACATTTTTGCTGAATAGACAAACCTGCGAAGGCTACCTTTCCATAATAATTCTGGCTATGTATGTCAGGCGTCTGATGAGATCACTGCCTTCTCCATCACGGACTCATCATGCCCCCCCCCCCC
>CACKRE030004995.1:40338-51459 GCA_902602495.3 Ectocarpus sp. CCAP 1310/34 | reverse complement strand
GCTGCATCCTGCTAAGGGTTTTCGGCATCTTGTGCTTACTTCCTTGCGTACGGGTGACAGCTGCGTATGACTGAATTTACTTTCTGGTGCTTGCACTTCCAGAGACAGTTGTAAGCACTGTGTAACTGCCTCGAGGGTGCTTGACCATTTTAACACAACGTGGTGCGATCATCCCCCTTGCGCGGAGCGAGGGTTCTCCACCCCGCACAACATGATCTACTCGACCACCATTATGGTTACCGCCAAAAAAAAAAACGGAGGTAAAAAAAAAACGAAAAACGGTAATCTGGTTGCCGAGTTCACGAAGTAAATTGGCTTGTTTTACAACGTGGTTGCCAAGCGACGAAAACCCAACCCCGATGGCAAACACCGGGAGGGGGGGGGGCTAAAGGTAATGGGTGGAGGGGAATACTGTACTAGAGGGGGAAAACTCCGTAGTTTACGGTATCTCTCTACCCCTACAGCATACCTTCTACAATAATAGTTCATGGATATTGGCCACCGTAACATTGCGAGTCATCGCATCCCCTTTGTTGTTGGTGTTATTCGTCATATCTACTTCATTTATTTATTTGTTATGGCGACAATCCCCCCATTGTTGGGGTGAGTCGTGACTACTGTTATTCAGTGTACGTACAGTACTTCGTATTGCAGTTTTTAGGGTAATTTTCATACAACTGCAACCAACCATCCAGGGGCACACAGGAGGAGGTTAAATACCAGGGCTTTTTTTTCTTTTCTGTTCATGCTCTTCCGTCCTCCGGTGGTGCGCGCGGAATACACAGTTTTCATTGCGAGAGAGAACGGCCCAGCCAGGCCCTTCCTTGGAAATCCCGTTTCCTTGTCGACGGTGACAACGGCATAGTTTGGTTCTCAAGAGATCTATTGAGCCATGTTTCGCCTCTGAGCGCTCACTCGTGAAGCTTTCACCCCGTGTAGGTTCGAACTCACGACCTCTGGATTCAGCGGTACACCATTGGGCCTCTAGACCACTGGGGCGACCGATCCCGTACGATAGTTTGATAAAAATTCGATACTTATTTTCCATCGCACAGGAGTGCGGTGAATGAATGAATGCGATGACTCCGGACCCTGTGCGGACATCGAATTACATATTTTTCGCCCTGTATGACATCCGGTACGTTTGTGCGGTGCTCGAAAAATCTTCGCAGACGAACGGAAACAAACCTCAGTTGTGCTCGGTTTGGTTGCAGGATCCACACACACACGCAACGTACACACACGTGCACACATGAGTCAGCCACAGCAGTTAGCCCGGTGCATGCTATGCATACAGAGGTTTTTGAAAAAGCACACGCACAGAGTCAAAGCGTAGATACTACACCTAACAATATGCCCCCAATAAAAAACAAAAATCTGATTTTTTTCTTTTGTATATCTTTTTATTAATTTGAAACAAAGTCGTGTATAGGTTTTAAGTCGGTATTCTCTATTAAAAGATGAAAATATTTTTTTTAGGAGTTAACAATGTATTAAATTAGGTACACTTATTATTCTATTACAGAATGACACTCGGTCACAGGGTCTCATATTTCTGTGACCTTCGCGAGTGTTTTGTTGTGTTGTCAACCGGATTGAGACTGACGACGTCTTTTCATTGGTCAACCAGTTTGCGCGGTCGACGCTATTGAGAAAAGACACACCCACAGACGGTTAGCGCAGTCGATGTTCATAAGAAGACGCACGCACCCATACGGCGAAAGCACTCCAAAACGAACCGAGTGCAAGGTAGCAGCCTTCGTAGACATTTGCAGTTTTTTCTGTTGCTACCGTTTCTTCTGTCGTTGATCCGGAGAAGAATAGCCTATGATATGGGGATGGAGTGTAGACGCATCGTAGAACGCGTTTTCGTTTGAAGTTGGCGTCTTGTTTGAAAGTAGATGTGACAGATTTGCGAAGAATAGCCGCCATTACCGCGGGTAGCGGGGGTGGCCCGGCGCCACGACGACTGGGATGAACACCATGTCCCACCCCACCAAGGAGGCGAAACTGGCAGAAACACAGTGACCCCGACTGTCGTGGCCCCACGAAGGGTGACGGGAGTTGGCATCGACCCGGGCTTTGACATGGGAAGCGGCCCAGAGGAGGAAGGAGGATTGTTGTCCCCGAGAAACCCATCCACAACAGCACACGCCACCAGTCGGACGAGCCCTCAAGTAAGACCCGGGGAAAGAAGCCAATCACTAGGAACGCCAAGGCGGCGCAGACCATCTGCTCGCGAGGGTAGCGGATTATCGGATGACGCTACTACATCGGGTGAACGTCAACGAACTTCCTCGGAACCACCTCAAGGCGGAAACAGGCGACGCCGGCAGGGAAGTGAACCGGATCCAGACGGTGAGTCGCGAGAAAGAGGAACGCCATCACATCCGGCACGAACACACCGGGGAAGGGAATCGGGACGAACGGGTACTCCGGGTGCCGATGACCGAGCGACCAGGAACGGGGACGCTGGAGGAAGCATGGAACCTGGCGCCACGGGGAACAGAAGCGAGCACCCTCGTTCCAGTACCAGATGCGGAGTGTGCTCGGGTGAGGTCATCGAGGGACACCGTGTGGTGCAACCCACTTGCGGGCATCCCATCCACGCAAGATGCGTACTAACTAGCTTGGAGGGACGCGGAGAACGCGCGCTGCTTGAGTGTAGGGTGCACGGGTGCGGGGACCAACACTCTCGGAGGGACAGCCTGGAGGCGGCGGTTCAAGCTGACCCGGGGCTGCAGCTACGAGCTGAAAGACTGATAAGGGGGTTAAACGACGAACCCCACGGAGCACGTCCGCTGTACATCTGGAACCAAGACAGTCCGGGAATAGGGCCTGCTTTGGACGATGTCAGCATGGATGATCTCTCACTCAGGTTCCAGACGGTGAAGAAAGTTCAACCTAGGTTTGCTTCCGACCATGCCCGTCTCCAAACTCACGTGCTCCACCTTGTTAACAAGCAGCTAGCAGAAGGCGGCGGAGCTTCCTCGGCGACCGGGACCCCACTTTCCACTATCCGGGTCATCAAACTTTGGTACCTCCTACCAGGTATTCTGCACTCCTTTGATGGTCGGATAGCTCGAAAAAAACGCTACAACTCGCTCAAAAGAGGGGATATATCGTCCGTTCTTCCTTGGCTGATTGAGTATACCAAGGCGGCGAGTGCAAGGAGCAGGGGACCGGCACGGGAAGACACACCCGACGACAAGTTCAAAAGGGCGGCGAGGGCGTGCCGGCACTCTGGAGGCGTGAAGGACGCAGCAAGAGCGCTCCTAGCCGATCAACCGTCACCGGGGAACGACGAGACATGGGCACGTCTGAAAGCCAAATTTCCGCATGAGGATCCCGTACAAGTGGAGCAGGCCATCGCCGAAGCCATAGCTGCAAGCCGCACCGAGGAGGAGGAAGGAAGCGCCCCGAGATGGAGGCCAGAAACCGAGTTCGATCCACAAGTACTCCTTCAAGTCATCAACAGCAGAAGCTCTAACTCTGGAGCAGGAAATGACGGGCAACGTTTCTCCCACCTTAAGTCCATCGTCAACACTAAAATTGGTCGGGAAGAGTTCAGCAACGCGATGTCGTCCCTTTGGAGGAGGCTCATCAACGATCCCAACGCGTTCCCACCGGAGTTCTGGACTCTTTGGAAACAATCCAGTCTAATCGCCCTCGGTGAAAAGTGCCGTCCAGTGTGCATTGGAATGACTTGGAGAAGGCTGATTGCAGCGGGAACGGTCAGGGAGTGGAAACCGAAACTGGAAGAAATATTTCGGGAAGCGGACCAATTCGGAGTGGCGGTAGCTGGAGGAGTTGAACAAGTTGCGATGGACGCACAACTGGTTCATCAGACAGGTCATTGGGTAGTCCAGACGGATTGCTCAAATGCCTTCAACACGGGCAAGCGCACCGCCATAATGGCCCAGGCCGCAAAGAGCGTCCCAGATCTCGTGGGGTACATCGCCAGGTGTTACGACGAAATCCCGGCAAAGGCGATATACACGATGGACTCCGGAGAGCGTCGGACGATCGAGTGCAAGAGCGGTGTGCAGCAAGGAGATGGAATGGGACCGCCCCTGTTCTGCTTCATCCTAGTCCCGATCGTCTTGAAGCTTAGAGCCAAGTACGACCACCTCGGGGTATGCTTGAAAGCTTATATGGACGACATCAGCCTGCACTTCAAAAATATCACAGCGGAAAATATCCAGGTGATACCGGACCTCGTCGACGAACTAGAAGCTGTGGGCATCATCGTCAACAGGGGGAAGAGCTCAGCGCTTCCCCCACCAGGGCACGACGTGACGCCAGCAGAAAGGAGGCTACTTGGCGATGCAGGCCTACCGATTGCGGAGGAGGGCATCACAGTTGTGGGAGTCCCCATTGGGACGGATGCCTACGTCGAGGATATCGCAATGAAAGTGATAACTGAAGGGGGTGCAGACAAGCTTGCTCGCATGCTGGTGCGCATGCCAGACAAACAGGTGGCTCACCTCGTCACATCACAATCGCTGACACAGCGATCCGGATATATCGAGAGAGGCATCAATCATAAGCTAGTGAAAGGGGCTTGTAAACGCCTGGACAATATGGTGATGTGGGTCCTAGAGGCAACGATGGGGCTCAGAGACACCGAAGTCGAAGAAGAGTTCTTCCAAGACGACTGCCAGCCTGACCGCTTCAAGTTAAAGCCCTATCAACAAGCCCAGGCGCGCCTGTCGACAGGAGCCGGAGGACTAGGATTACCAGCAGCCGTTATGCGAAGGTTCTCAGCTTCTCTGGGCAACCTAGTCGGCACCCTTCCTGCGGTTATAGCCGCGTTACGGGGTCCATTGGGAGAGTCGGTGAGAGTTCGGATACCGGGAACCGTGTTGGTTGAGCGGATGGGGGACGCTATCAAAGAACTCAACCAGGAGCATGCAATATCGGTGGAGATTCTGAAGGGGATCCTTCCCCCGTCATGGGTTGAGTGGGCCTTAGAACCGACAGGAGAAACCGGAAGGCGTCAGCCCACCGTTGCAGAACTGGCAGCACACGATGGGGAATCTACTACGCCGAGGAAAGCCCAGCACAAACTGGGCAAGGCGATTAACAAGATACAACTTGAAAAGTTCATGGAGTCTCTGGAGCACCTCCCCCAGGAGGCGGTACCACCCACGCGGGACAACCCCTACGGAGGTCAAGAGGCCAGGAACATGGCATACGCACGAACGAGAAGCTCGCAAGGGCAAGGGGGGCACGCGTTCCTGAGAGCGGCTCCCACCGACCGAGCTCGAGAGATTCCATCGAACGAATTCGTCTACGCGACGAGACGCGCCTTGGGAGTTGAAGAATTCTTGGCGGAAAGATGTCCCAGGTGCCACAGAGGCAGGGAAGGCGAGATCATCACAACGGTGCACGCAAGGACCTGTCGAAGGGATGGAGCACAGGTCAACATGCACGAGCCGTTAAAATACGCACTATCGAGAGCACTCAACGGCCTTCGCGTCAAACACGACGTTGAAAGCGGGGCACCGTTCACGGGGGAAAGAAACCTGAGCATGGACATCGTCATCAGGCCAGGAGCCCTCACGAACGCATCTTCTCCGGGGTACCGCAACAAAGGAATACTCCTCGATGTCACACACGCAGACCCGCAAGCACAGGTACACTTGCGGAACGGCAGCGCGACCAGCGATGGAATCGCAGCCCAAGCATCCGAGGCGCGAAAGCGTCAGCACTACGCTCGTCCGGGACACGTGTCCTTTGACGAACGCAGCTTTAAACTTACCACCTTAGCCGTGGAAAGCTTTGGCCGCCTTGGAGAGGAGGGTTACGAGTTCATCGATGAACTTGCGACACATGCCGTGGGAGGAAGGGACGGAGGAACGATGGCTCTGAAAGGAGTCTTCAAGGAACGACTTCTTCAGATCGTTTCGGTGGCTACACAGGTGGCCATATCTCGGCGAGTGCAGAGGTACAAGCTCGCATTGCGCGGGCGTCAAGACGCCGAAAACAGGCGAACAAGATCGACCTCGGACCAGTCAACGCCAATGATATGGGGATGGAGTGTAGACGCATCGTAGAACGCGTTTTCGTTTGAAGTTGGCGTCTTGTTTGAGAGTAGATGTGACAGATTTGCGTAGAATAGGGTAAGATGTTATCATGAACGGAGAAGAAAGGGCTTTTCCAACACGCAGGTGTAGCATGGATCAAAGCATTTGTTGGATTTCAGCTTTTACAAGCGGACATCAACGCAGTAGTATTTTAGCAAGCTTACGAACGCATATAGGATACCATGAGGATTGTCATTGTTTTTTTTTCAAGTTGAAGAGGAGATATTTTTACGATGTAAGTGACAGTAGAAATAAGCCCTAAATATGTTGTTGTACTTCTTATTGGTTTAATATTCATGTAGAGTATGAGACATTAAGTGAATGTTTTCTGAGGTACATCTGCAATTGTCAGAAGGCAAAAAAAAAAAAAGCCTAAGTCTCACCCATGCCGCCCCCTCACGGGATCCAAAAATGGTATCATTTACAAGTATTACGTGTGTTCAATTTAGAAGTGTTATGTGTTTCTGAGACTGACGTCTTTTCATTGGTCAGCCGGGTAGCGTGGCCGATGCTAATAACATAGATTCGCCCATAAAACACGGCGTAACACGTATCGAGCGGGCGAAGAACAAGTTTCCCGCCTTCGAGTTGTGCCCACACGCGACGACACCACCACCAACGCTTGGCAATCATACCTGAGTAACCAAGTACGTAATTTGTTTTGGCCTATAACTTCTACTTTCTCTCTCGTGTTTAGGTTGGATGCAAGTGGGTGTGTTAGTACGACTCAAGTACATTTTCAGTAAATGC
This sequence comes from Ectocarpus sp. CCAP 1310/34, assembly GCA_902602495.3. Taxonomy (NCBI): domain Eukaryota; class Phaeophyceae; order Ectocarpales; family Ectocarpaceae; genus Ectocarpus; species Ectocarpus sp. CCAP 1310/34. The sequence continues at coordinate 44,620 of CACKRE030004995.1, read as the reverse complement.
CCAACCTTGAGTAAGTTTTTCAATAATACTCACACGTGTCCTCAACAGTTCGAAGTATTTTGATTCATGCATAGGCAGATACTTAAGCATTTTACTATATCCTTGAGTATGGTCTTGAGTAAGTATCCCAAAAATACTCATCCGTACTCGGGTTGATGAGTAAGTATTTCGAAAATCCTCATCTATCTGTACTCAAGCATTTTGGAAAGCAGTTCAACAATACTCACCAATACTCAGGAGAATGAGCATGCATCATAAAACTACTCACCTTTACTCAACCATGCCCGGCCTACCGGACGACTCCGAGGCATATTGAGTTGCGCTCAAGTTACCCAAGTATACTCACTCAGCGTACCCAAGAATACTAGTACTCGACGTGCGCGGGCATTTTACGAGCACGCATAGCATACGGAGATCTCGTACTTGGGTAGCACACCAGAACACAACCATGATACGTATCTTATCTTGGCACAGCACCCATAACCGCCTGCCAAAATTCAAAGTTTATTTATTCATACATACCCAAGTAGATAGCAAATCCCCCCAAACAAACATTTTATCCAAGACTTACAAATCCCGGAAATATGGATATCGAACTTGGGCCTGCGGTTATTCCTTCCATAATGACCGATATAGGTACTAATTGTTTGCGTGCCGCAGGTCGGGCGGGTCATCTGGACGTGGCGGGGCGGGTACCGTGACGTAGCGGTGGCGGCTGTTCCGACAGTATCGAAATCATGGAATAACAGCGCCGTTGGAAGGACTGCTCTCCCCCCGCTCGCCTTCCCCCCTCCCATTCACTCGCACAGCAATCCTCCCCCCCACAAAGCACACACAGCTGGTTCGCCTCTCTTTCTCTCTTGGTTGCTCCCGGCACACGATCGATCGCGCTCTTCGAAAAGTCGGCTTTTTGTTTCCGACCCTCTCGTGCATAGCCTGCACTCCATCGTGTACCACCCCCATCCATGACGACGATTGCTTGCTCTGTTCCAACACACTTCAACTCTGGGGCCTCTGTGTGCATCGCGTTCCGTGCTCGAAGGGCCACGCTTCAACATCAACTGTGTTGTTCACTCTGAGTGTGCTTTCAACAGCGTCTGTCTGTCTTCAATTCAGGCGCTTATGGAAAGCTCCATGGCCCGTCATATGTCGGCCGTCGTTGCTTACACGTGGGGAACGTCGGCGGCGACTTGGCCCGGGGGACATGTATACGGAAATTGAAACAAATTCTGCGGGCTTCTGCACACACACGCCCAGAGCGGTAAAACTTTGTCAATTGATCATTTGTTTCATGGTTTCACGCCCAGAGTGGTAGAACGCTGTCAAATGTTGATTTATTTATAGTTTCTTCCCCATGTGGACTAATAACTAGGGCAATGAACGGTCCCCCCACCGCCAGTGGGCAAGGTAGACGAAGAAATGAGGAGATGAGGTGGAAAGAGGGTGGGTTTTGCGGAAGGGCGAGTGTACAACGAGATGATTGGAAGAGGCTAATGTTAAACAAAAGAAGGTAGGTCGCGGGTGACTGTCCGCGGCTCATAATGAAGGATATGTAGGTTGATTGGGAATTGAAAGGCGCAACCGAAGATATGTGTCGGGATGATGAAGGCAAGGAGAGAAGCTACGGAAACAACCTCCGGACATGGGGAGGTTGGTACCGGCGAAAGATGGTATAGTCCATTGAGACGGACATGACGGTCATTGCGCGGTGGCCGAATAGTTCGGTGTAGAGCATGTAGTTCGGTGTAGGAACGAAGGATGAACAACGTGAAAGATGTAGTTGGTATTATGATGTAATGAAGACGAACGTGAAGCGCAAGTGAGGTATCTGTCGCTTAGCCGTCGTCCGTTGGACCCAGGACGCACGGTACACGCGCAAGTCCAAGATGATTTACAGCGATGTGACGATAAGCGGAGGGGTAATCCTCCTCCGGTATGAAACGACGTCGGATGTTCATGGAACGGAAGAAATCGGAAATATTCCATCCATACTAACACGAGAGGCCCCCTTTGAAGAGATGCGATATGAAAAACTGCCGGGAAGCGTCGAAGGCAAAAAAAAAAAGCAAATAAGGATGTTGCGAGGATGAACATCATGATCCCCCGAAACGTACGTCGATTAACGAAACCCGACGTAACATGTAAGTATCGTTTTTTTGGGCAGCACGAAGCGAGCGTTCTGAAAGCACAAAGGCTTCAATCATTCATCAAAAGGCATCAGGAAATAATCGTTGGAAACAGGGCCCAAAGACGAAGTAAAAACAGCGCTGTTGGTCCGACAGATAACGGAAAATGTGAAACATTGACATGCGACAGGCCACCGTTGCTGTCAAATCCCAGAACGTGAAAACACCACAGGCAACCAAAAAAGGCATTGACTACGGAAAATTCGACGGAAACAGGGCCCAAGGACGAAGCGGAAATGTCGGGCCCAAGGTTCATTGGAGGGGTGCATTGGTCCGAGGAGAGAAACAGCTGTTATATTTCCTGAATGCACACGATCTTCACCGCAATATGGCACATGGTGTGTACTCGCCTGCGTTCGCCGTCTTCGCCGGTAGTGGCTGTTCGTTTGTGTGCATATGTGGGAAGGATCTGAGGACGGTTCTGTGTTCCGTAGGTGAAGGGACATACGATGGTACCTTTTGTGGTAGACTTTCGATGAGTCAGCGGTGCCCCCATGCTGCGTCAGCCTGCGTGGGGCGCTCTCGTTTTCCCCTGTCTGTCGTGCGTTGGTCCTGCGGATCTAATACAAGCCATCAACGAGACTTTCAAATCACTGGACACAAATGCCGGCATACCCGGCATAAGACTCCAGCTCTAGGAGTTATCAATACTCTGGAGTTAGCTTTCTCCATCGTCCTTGCAAGGAAACGAAAGCAAAGTCCGTGCCAGCAACGATGTCGGGAGGAGTCTCGGAGGAGGAGCTCGCCGCTAAACTCGGAGATGTTACGCGGTCGTTGACAGGACGCTTTGAGGAGAAGCAGACCAGGGCCGAGGCGAGGATGGAGCAGCCACTCGGTAGCTTCGAGGGACTTTTGCTCCAGCAGCCCACGAGAGACGGAGGAGGAGGGTCACACGGCGCCGTGGTGGACGGGGGCGCCGTGGGGGGTGCGGTTGGAATCCCAGGGGGAACCGGGAGGGATTCCGCCGCAGGGACCTTACCCGAGACTGTGGGCCCTGGCGCTCGGTACAGCGGCGGCGTCAGCGGTGGAGTAGCGGGCGGCACAACACCCGAGCCTGTCGATGGCGGGAAAAGTACTCGGTCCGAGAGAGATGGAGTATTGCATTCATGGCGACNTGGAGCAGCCACTCGGTAGCTTCGAGGGACTTTTGCTCCAGCAGCCCACGCGAGACGGAGGAGGAGGAGGGAGGAGGGTCACACGGCGCCGTGGTGGACAGGGGCGCCGCGGGGGGTGCGGTTGGAATCCCAGGGGGAACCGGGAGGGGTTACGCCGCAGGGAGCCTACCCGAGACTGTGGGCCCTGGCGCTCGGGACAGCGGTGGCGTCAGCGGTGGATTAGCGCGCGGCAAAACACCTGAGCCTGTTGATCGCGGGAAAAGTACTCGGTCCGAGAGAGCTGGAGTATTGCAGTCGTGGCGATTCTGGTGAATGTCGACTTGTCGCAGAGGAGCAAATCCGCGCAATACTGCTGTGTTTTTGAAAGAGGGCTAACAACAGCGCGGCGTTGCCGCGGACACTTCATTGCTGGTTGATTCGTGATGAGCGACCTTGCCTGTGACGAATGATACCGAAAGTTTATGAAGGGGATTCGCAGTTCAGGCGTTTCTATTTCTGATTTGGTGTTCGTAGAGCGTCTGTAGTTTCGCATACGATGATACAGCCAATGATGATGTTTTCGAAAGGTGATTCGCGGTTCGGGCGTTTCCATTCTTGGGTGTGAGTGTTTTGTTGAGCAACAACTGTTGTTTGTCTTCATTCGATGATTTACCCGAGCGTTTATGGCGGTCTTATTCTCGGAGGATAGTCTAAGCTACATGAGCGTGAGGCCTTTGTAAGGTAAGGAACCCACCATACCCAGCCCCAACACTCCACGCTCCCAGATGTAGGGGGGGCCACGCGAGTTCTTGAAAGTGTGCTTTCCAGATGTAGGGGAAGGTACTAAGACGCGCCCCCAGATGTAGGGGGGGTAGCGCAAAATTTCGATGGTGTGCTCTCCAGATGTAGGGGAGGGTACTAACACGCGCCCCCAGATGTAGGGAGGGTAGCGCAATGTTTCGATGGTGAGCTCTCCAGATGTAGGGGAGGGTACTAACACGC
>CACKRE030004994.1:58477-92634 GCA_902602495.3 Ectocarpus sp. CCAP 1310/34 | reverse complement strand
CCCCCCCCTCCCGCTGTACCCGTAGTCGCGGTCCCTATCGCGTCGCCCCCTGCCACGGTCTCGGCTCAAGGAGCGGGAGCGAGAGCGAGAGCGGTACCTGTCCCTGTCCCTGTCGAATCAATCATGCGCCCGGTTACCCGACATGGGTCGATGGTTGCATCCGTGCAATTCAGGACAGAAAGTCGCGACCGCAAACGAAGCGAAGGGGGGGCAGCTGCAGTCAGCTCAGTCGTATAGGGAAAAGACATGCGTATTGCAAGGGCATGCGAGCACGGATGAATATGGACGATACGTCACGACATTGTCTCACGTGTTACGGTATACCACGGCATGACACCAACACTGTTGTAACCGCATGACACCGCCAAGATGCCCCTACTGCTGTACCCCCAACATCGACCACTGCAGGCACCCAATCGGATTATATACTACCGCACCGGGTTGTACTACAGTCACCCCATTGTACCGCATTGTACCGCAGCACCCACTCATGGCAAAACGTCTCGCCCTCGCAATCTACGAGCAGAACTCCGTTTCCTGAGCACAACACCGCACCAGCACCAGCTCCTTGCGCATCCCTATGCATACACGCACCTGGTAGAGGCCCTTCCATCGTAGGCGAGCTCCTTCCTCTCCCTGTAACCCCCGCGGGGGCCAAGCTTGTTCTTGTTGTTGGCCGAGATCTCGATGCGGAGCACGCTGCCGTGAAGAGTCGTGCCGTGCAGCCCCTTGACGGCATCCCTGGGTTCAGGGGGGCGGGGGGGCTTACGGAAAGGTGTGGAAGCAAGGGCGTCAGCGTGAAAAATGTGCAAACCGCGAGGACATGATGTCAACCGACAAGGCCACACGTTAATGCCTGCTTTGAACACATGAGCCCTGTTGTCGTAAGTAATGGATCCAGAACGCTTGCCGGGGGGTGCTCCTCACAACGAACCAAAGAACCGCACATCCTTCTGAAACATCAAGTACAACCTGTCCACGAAAGGGTTACACCCACGAACCGGTGAATAGCCAGTGTTGAAGCACTTTGGCTGGAGAACTGATTCACCGCTTTGTCCGTCAGCAACCAGAGCGTGAGGGCCGTTTTCTCCCTGTCTAGATACATATTGCTCACCAACCCCAGCGCTTGGTGGATTGTACAAGTTCGTTCACCTGGCGTCAAGCGGGTCGTCCATGTACACGAAGCCGAAACCGGGGGGTTTCCTGGCCACCTGGGAGGCAGCAGTACACGAAACGAAACGACAGCAGTTACAGGTCAACGGCAGGCACTTATGAGGACAATTCGTGCGATCGCTCTTGAGGGACAAGATGACATGCGTCTCTCCTTCCCACCGATATGCACAGTGCCGATGGGTGCGTGTTGAGCAGCGATGGGTGCGGGACTCCTGCCAACTTTGGACACAGGCCTCTGTCTACGTTAGTCTTGCGGCCTGTTGAATGTATAAAAATGCCTCGATGTACTTGGTAGTAGAAGCATACCAAAGGGCTCACTGCAAGATAAAAAAAAGTGCCATTGTTTCAATGATAGTGGGCAGGTTGTTGGGTGGGAAGTGGGGGATGGGAAATAGTGCGAATATCTAGAATACGTTCACCACTTGAATCCCCGTTCATCTCACGGTACTTCGGAGTGCGACCCGCCGAACAGCTCGGAGAACGCAAGGATCGGTCGTACGGTGGTAGTGGAAGAACGCGTCCCAAGAACGCGTTGGAGAACGATCCGAAGAAGAACGTGCTGTAGAACGATCCACGGATAATCAACTGAACAAATCCCGCGGACGGGCTGTAGAACAACCACGACGACGCACAGCTGCTGTACTCTGAAGAACGAACCCGCTGAAGCTGGAAGGACAACTGGGGTCGACCGCATTGATTCGCAAAAAACAACGATCCCGAGAACAATCCCAAGAGCGATCCCAAGAGCGTCCCAGAGAACAGTCCCGAGAAAGATCCCGAGAACGATCCCGAGAACGATCCTGAGAATGGACTCGAGAACGATCCCGAGGCCGACGGTAGTTCGATGAACAACCCGTCGTACAGAACAGCTCGGAGGTCCAAGGTAACGGACGGACAGTGGCCACGATCGAGGGAACGGCGCGGTGCGGTCCCCGGCCGCTGGGCACGATCGATGACGGGTGGTACTACTCGAGTTCGTGGTCAAGCCAAGTGGGCAGAACTGCTCCTTGTCCCTCCCTCCCCCCAGTGTGAACGAACGGACGGACGAATCCATTTGTGCTCGTCCCTTCACCCTCTTGAGAAGAACTAGGAGTGCAAGGAGGTCGACACGTGCTAACCCTAAACTGATCGTGCAGCAGTGAGGCACTGTAGTTAAGAATACACGGTGCACGATGGCGAAGGGCAGGCGACAGACAGCAGCTGTTTTCAAGGCAAAGTTACCTACAGCAGTACCTCATCTATCCCAAAGGCTGTCCCAAACGCTATTCATCGCTGCTGTGCCAGAGACGTCACAAAGTCAAAAGCTTGCGGCGTCTCAACATATTTGGAAATCCAGCCTGTGAATCCAAGCTCTTGAGAACGTGGAAGGACATCCCGAACCACCCAAACCGGCAGCCTCATCACCGCTTCAAATCCTACGGACGTCTCGATGCACATTGCATCTGACGAAGGACTCGGAACAGACGATTTAGCGTTAAGGTACTGTTGAGGCCTTCCCTCCCGCTCAACGGAAGGGTCTATGATGGTACGATACTCCTGTAAAAATTGGAGAGACACAGTACGGCCTGGGTGTTTCTTTGAGCACAATAACTTGAGATGTTTTGATTAGCCTTGTGGGCTTACCCTATGTTGCAAAATACACTAAAGTCTAGTAACCTACCCAGATGTCGACGATCTTCCCGTAGCGTTTGAAGATGTGCTCCAGGTCGTGCTTGTTGGAGGTGGGGTTCATGTTGCCGCAGAAAATGTTGGCTGTTGATTCACTCAATCGTTCAAGGAGAGAACACGCGGCGGGGTGAGATGACGGTGAGGTCATCGGAGAGGGTGGTGAGGATACGGCAGAATCAACCGTTACAACAGGGGAATGTGCATCGCGATGAAACAGGTGGAAGCACTAGCGGCAACGACTATAACATTAGTGAGGCCGCAGAAGCGAACGAGCACGTACATGGAGATCGGTAGAGCAGCGCACAAGTCTCGAGCCTGCTGCCCACAAAAGCAACCGAATTCTCTTGGTGAGACTTGGTACTACTGCTGTATGCATACGGCACAAGCAGTGGTTGGCGTGTTGGTCCTGCTCAACTAATTGTAGGCTGCAAAACAGGGACGACACCACGGACACCAGCTACCCGTCTGCCAAACGCGCATAACGCCGTGTCGCGATATTCTTCTCCCTCCCTTTGCTGGTTGTTGCTTGTTGCTCGTTTCTTTGTACAGGTGCAAGTCAGAGGGGCAAGTATGATGACGGTTGTGATGTTGTGACCGATGCTCAGAGTTGAGAAGGTGAACAAAAACGTAAGCGCTGTGCCCGCAGACTCGAGATTATCTTCCACACTGGCGTGAAAACCCGTGTCAAGCGTAGACGACCTGCCTCTATCCACGTCACACGAGTGGACGAGACGGGTATGATGAAGCACCGCATCTCTGACCACAACGAACGCTGCTGTTCGGAAGAGAGTAGGCTGGTACACAGCAGAAAAAACAGTGATCTGGGTGGGGGCATCTGTCACAAAAGTGTCAGGGGTGCACTGATTGGCCCGATCACAAACAGCCTCTACCCTTCAGGACACTAGGTGCTGCTATGCTATGTCTTGCTGGAACAAGACGCACTCGACTGTTACGCATAGACCTGCTGTACGTCCTCTCTCTGACGCTCTCTCTCTCACCGCAGTCGGATGGAGGCGACTCCGGGGATCTGGAATACCGGCGGGAACGGCGTGCCGGCGATCGGCTCCGCGATCGAGAGTACCGAGGCATGGCAATAAGTCTTGCCCCGAACTAGGGTTACGTGGGAAAGGCGAGATGTCACTTTGCGCTCCCTCTCTTTCTGTCTCTCTCTCTCTCTCGTTCTTCACCTTGCTCCGTCGATAGCTCTACCCACGCCACCAGGCCCCCGGCTCTTTGGGGGGCCCTCAGATAGGAATTCTTCCTCCACTTACTGCTGCACAGGGGTATGTATGCATACCACACCCAATATTTAATATTTTCTTGTGTAGTGTGTTTTCTTCATTCAAACATACAGACGAAAATTCATCATGGACTGCGGTTGTAGTGCGTGGTAGATTCGCGATGAACTCAAAGCGTTATTAGCGGACACTATCGGTGTTTTCCACGGTATTTTCCACCAGCAGCGTTATGTAGCGACATGTCCCGCGAGGTTCCTTTTGTTTCCGTGCTTCTTCTATCCTCGGGTGATGGAGTGCAAGGTGTGCAAGTGCGGTGCATTATTTTTTTTCCTCGATGGATTTTATTTTTCAGCCTCACTTCAAATCAGCGCTCACAGCACTGGGTGCCGTGGTCACACAGAGAAGCCCCTCTCTACCCTCCCCTCCTGCGGTACTTTGCCTTCGATTTTTAACGCGAGAAGAGTTCAGCACTCTCTTCCCTCTGTGTACACACGAACTAGCGCTATCCACTAGGCCAGGAGCGGAAGCGAGAGAAAAACTCACTTTGCAAGAAAAGCTCGCTTCCGCCGGGATTCGAACCCCTGACCTGACCTATAGGAGAAGGTTTCGAGGATACCAACTAGACCACCGAGGCTACCAATGGATGATTCTTCTTGAACGCGAGCGGCCGTGTGCAACACAACAGGTTTGGTAGTTCTCCGTGGCTCTCTTTGTGCTACTCACGGCTGTACCCATGCGCTTTCTAAACTCAATCTAAGATCTATCTGACATCGATCTCGCCCTCGGGGGGGGCATGTGTCAACGGGAAATAAATGATAATGAGAGACAGGCAGTATCATCGGGCAGCCCTGATGTTATCCCGCCGCAGTAATTTCATCATTTCCAGCATCCATCCTCCTGTCGTTCTCTCGCTCTCCATTACTCTCCCGTCCTCCCCCTCCCTCCTAGCTTTTCTGCAAGGTCAACCACAGCGAGTGCAACCACTTTTCGTTCTCTCGGGCGAATAGGCAGCGGCGTGCTCTCGGAGAACGCTTGAGCTTGAGCAACCGCAGGCAACCAGCATAGTACGTTCGCGTTCAAGGACCCTGGCAGCTAAGATTCATGTCTCCCGATGAACGGTGAGCTTCTGTACCCGTCTGACGCGCTTTTACCGTGCGCGGGGGGTATACGAGGCAGACTACGCGTGCACGGTAGTACGTGCATGGCTGCGCAGCCACCACTACTAGAGGCTTGAGGTAGTTTTTGCACGCACGGCAGGCACGGCAGCATCCACTCTGTAGCCCTACTGCCTGAGTATAGACTAATTGTAATCAGCAGTTGCACAGAATCGCGGCATGCTGTTTGGCGTTAGCGGCGGACTGCTGTAAGCAGCACAGCCGTAGCAGAGCGGACTAGGTTTGACCTGCACTCTTTGCTTACACAGCAGCTCAAGTTATGTGTGTGTGTCGCTCCCGGAGCCCGGAAACCATCCGGCTCATCATCGGAAAGAATTCGGTACGTGCACTGCTTGTGTCGCTACGCGGTCAGTACTATCGACGACCTATTATTATAATACTAGGATTGTTACGTGAAGAATCTTCGGGTCATTGGGGTGTTGGTCGGCAATTATATAGGTCCTCTGGATGTAGTCAGCAGAAAGACTATAAAAATAGCCTGTTACACTACGTAGACGCGAGGCCGAGGCTGGTCTGGGCATTGTCAACATTGAACATGATCGTTGTCGTCCCTTGTCCATCGTAGCAGCATCATCAGCACATGCTCACCTCGCATGATGCGTCAATGCACGTACTACTGTAGTGTCATCAAGGACACATGAACCAGAGTTCCATGCAAATGTAGAGTACGGCGTGCATGCAGCATATGATATGTAGGTTCCACTTGTTGTCGTGGAGATGCTAGATGCTACGCACGAACACTTTCACGACTTTCGGGAAAAATTGAATCTCCAAAAGGGTCCTTGCAGCGTCATCACTATCCTCCTTGATACAATCATGCAACCTCTTGTGGTTTGGCGTTTTCCACCAGCGATGCCGAGGAAGTGGTGCAAAGTCGAGTGATTATGTCCTTGCAGACACTACGGGTGTTTGTTTTCATTGAGCAACAGGTTGTCCAGCAAACGGAGACGGACAGGGTGGACGTTTTTTTTTTCAGCCGGAAACCGACCTATCCACACATGAAGACTCGTTTGGCACATGGCATCTGATCTATAAAGATGCAATTTTTCTGCGTCGTTCCGATACCCCTCACCGAGACCTTGGGCTCGCTTCCGGAGGAGCATCACAGCGAGGACTGACGGCCTTTGTCTTGTTTGAGGCCTGGCCTGTCTCGGCATGTCTGGGCTGGGCGGATTACTATGTAGCCTACGTCGACAACTTGATGTCTGTTTGTTGTGTACTGCTCATTCATGTAGAGCCACAGCCAGTAGCTGATATAGCCGCAATCCATCAATCATCGGAGACAGACGCGACTATTCTCGTCGCGTCCAAACTACAGCAGTAAACGAAGGTCGTTGGGCGGACCCACAACCTGAAAACACGTGAGAGAAGAGGCATGGACTGCCTGTTCCAACACAGGCAAATAGAAACTGCAAGACTCACTGGCAGAAACCAGTGGCTGACTGAGCATTGTAGTTGACAGATAGCCTCGCAACCCTCTAATGTTCCGGACGTCGGTTCGAATCTCGGCGCGTCTCGAACTGGATTTGTATCTCACAACTATTCTATAGTAGAAGGCTCACCACCACCAGCAAGGTGGATGATACCAAGTAATTCATTCGTGTCTGCACGAGCCGTTGGGTACTGACTCGGTCGATTGAGAGGATAAATTTAACGGCTCAATGGTGCTATTTGGTGGATTAGACTAAATAGTCAGAATGGGGTACACCCCGGTGATGTTGGCACAAGGCAAGGGTACACTTATTTTTCAGTGCGAGCGCAGGGCCTGACGTCGGGCGGAGGCCAAAAAATCATCTTCTAGTCAAGCGCCTCAGCCCCACTCGCCAGGCACAGGCGGCAATCCGACCGGCATCAATCATTCCCCAACACCACCAACAAATGTTTTAAGTCGGCTGCTATGTACTTGCTCCGCAGACCACCACCGACGCGAAGCATCTCTGAACCCTCTGTCAGGGGCAGGCAGCTGCGGGAAAACCATAGGGTTCAAGAGTCGAAGGGGGTGGAGTCTTCTTGCCGCGATACATGATGAGACACAGACCTCTATTCGAACTAATCGCCCTCACACCATACGCGGTACCATGTCTCGGCGCTCCCACCGAAGTAAGGTGGTTCGCAACAGCAACAGCAAGGCTCCAGCGCAACGGTAACGTTTTCTCCACGTAGTGGACAGCCCTGTTCCCGTGTGTGGATATACGGTAGGCGAGAAGTCGGGCGTGCTGCCGACGGACCTGACGGGTGGGGCTGAAGCCCCATACAGCAGTAGCAGAAGTTGAAGTAGAGGTGGCACTGGTGGTTGGGTGTTGGAATACGTCATCAACGTTCTGTGGGCGGCACGATTCCTTCACCCCTCGTTCTGAGAAACAACCTACGGCCCGCCATCAGACCGCAGTAGACAGACACATCATCGCTGCCGCAAACTCCTAACCCTAAATCCTGGTTGCAGAAGACAGCACACCAATGCCTTCTGGTGGTAAGTAAACGTCTGTGTTGTTTTCTTGTCCCTCCAACCTTCCCGGTTGACCCCCTCACGTCTGCTTCGCTACCCCCCCCGCTCGCCCTGTCACCGTATGTATGAGCAATTTAGCCTGCCAGCAGGCAAATCAGTCATGGTTCACGTGGAAGACCTGGTGACGGCTAACGTCTATCTCCTGTCCTACCTCGCGGAGTTCGTGGACGACAATCAGCATCTCTTCTTTGCCTCGGTTTCCCGAGGATGGAGGGATGTCTGGGGCAAGCGTCCGACGGTTACAAAGGCCCTGACGGCCGACACGTCGGTGCCGCAGCTCTCCCTCAGCTTCGAGTGTGGCCTGAGGCGGACAGCCGCGGTATGCGAAACCGTCGCGGGGCTCGGCAGGCTGGATCTCCTGCAGAGGGCAAGGGCTATGGGGTGCCCGTGGAACGAGAACACGTGCTACGTTGCGGCAAAGGCGGGACACCTCCATGTCCTCGTTTGGGCCCGGCAGAACGGGTGCCGTTGGGGGCGAGACACCTGCATGGCTGCCGCCCGACAGGGACATTTAGCGGTCGTCACGTGGGCAAGATCAAACGGAGCGGCATGGGACGTGTGCACGTCCGTCGAGGCTGCCGTGGGAGGTCACGTCCACGTTCTTCAATGGCTTCGGGACAACGGCTGCGAAATGGGTCCAAGCACCTGCGCCGGGGCTGCAAGGTCCGTTATCAATACTGTAGTTTTCGCTGTTGGCCTCGACGGGAGTATCAATAGTTGTACTTTACAAAGAAAAGACTTAGAACAATCCTGTTCAAAGGGAGACATCACTCAGGTGTCGGAATCATATTCCTCTTCAAACACGAGCAGCATCGCGTCCCGTAACACAAAAATCACACCGGTCTTTAGCTAGCTCTCGCGACCCATGCTTTTCCAGTTTTTTATTCGGTTGAGTTGTCGATCAACCGTGTCCCTGGTCAGTGTGTGCAATATCATGACAGTCTACCTCGGCCATGTGTTGCTCATGCGTAGCTATTCAAGCTGTTGGAAGATATCCCTCCGGGCAGTGGAAATCTTTACCTGAGCGCATGAATGTGGAACGAGAACCCCAGATAATCAGACCTCCACGGTGGCGCTAGCTCAGCTGATCCCTGTACCTCACGCTACGCAGACAGATGATGCAGCTGTTGCAGATTAAGCTCTTAATAGATCGTCAGCGCCGAACATGTGTAGTGTCTTTAGAATTGAAGAGTACATCCGCCAACAGGGGAAAGCTGTTCTGCCAAGAGTCGATGATGTACCATATCCGGTGATACATATGGTAGAAAAGTGATGTCATGAGCATTTCTATCCGACACGTAACACCTGCCGAGACTCCTTATGTAAAGTCTCCCCCGCAAGAAAGTGGTAATTGTTGAGGAATGAACGCAGAAGCGAAAAATCTCTCCGGACCGTGCAATCGTTAAATTGTCCATTGAGCTGATTTCACGTGAAAACTTGATGCTTGCAGGGGAGGGCATCTTCGCGCTCTCCAGTGGCTTAGAGAAGCGGGTTGTGCGTGGAACTCCAACACGTGCTCAATGGCGGCAGAAGGAGGGCACCTGGACGTGCTCAGCTGGGCCCGGGCTAACGGCTGCTGCTGGGACAAGGACGCCGTGACTTTCGCTCGAGAGAACGGACACGGCCATGTAACTCGCTGGGCGGCTCGAGCGAGACTGCTGGCGTGAGGGTGTGCTGCCCCGGGGGGAGTCCGCCTTTGAAGAACGCTGCTGCATGGGTTTGCGGCTACCGGGCGGCCCTCAGTGATTCCACGGAGTAAAGAAATGCCTTTCTGAAAGGAGGGTGCGGTTGCATTGGGTGGTTGAGTGGGTTTCGCCAATAACCAGTTGCGGCGTGAGGAGGCCGAAAATGTCACTTTTCAAATACCTGGTGACACGTTTTGTGTTGTCGTTTCTCAGGGTTGAATGGCGGTGTCGTACAAGACCGGGAGGGAACGGGCAACTGTTTGACGTGGGAATCGATTTTCGATGTTTTTAGTAACCTAGCAAGGGACAGAATCACTGCGTTTTTAGACGAACATGTATCTTTTCGTTCCTCACCCTTGAGAAGTGTCGGATGCGTCGGCCATGTCGTGCTCGCGAAGCGACTGGCTAGTTGTACATGTCATCTGATGGACACTCCGTATGCATGCATTGCTCGTTTTACGTATATCACTTTGCAGTGCGATATCGCCTGTTGCATGTGCCTGCCACACGTGCTGAGTAGTAGACAGTGATGTTGTACAACGCAGGGGTCTACCCCAACCAGTCCGGAGGAGCCTGTGCGAACCGCATGATGTTGGGCGAAACAGATTCGTTGGTTGTTCGGAAATGAGTGTCGTTGTCTATCTCAGACTGCCAAGACAAGGAAAGGACCCGACCGCTTCAGCATGGTACAAGTAGCGTTTTTTGCACGTTTTTCCGTGCGGTCGAGTATTGCACAGTTCCTAAATAAATGTCAATTATTCTCTATTCGAATCTGCGTGCACAAGTTTTGTTTTTTTTTCGTAGCTTCTGCGGGTACCATATGTTTTTATTTCGATCGGTGCGAATAAGATATGAACAACGGCGATGGTAATGTGGTGTAGGCAAACATTAAAACTCTTCGGAATATACAAAATGATCGTGATTGATCTTTTAAAGCAGCACATGAGGGCACGATTTAGCACGAATTAAAATCGGTGGGAGTTTGATCATGTATTTGCATTAAAGTACCAAGAGTTAGATAGGTGGGAAATGAGTCGTGTAGTGGCATGCATGCAGTGCAAAGACGACCGAGTTCGGTGTCACGATCACCCTCCCTCCTCGGCTAGGCTTTCTTTTGGCATCAGGGCGGAGAAAGCAGTAGCAACATGCTTATCGAGGCGAGAGAGGTTGAATTGGTTTGTTGCGTGTTTGAACCGTAAGGAATGTTGGAGAGGAACGGGGGATAACTACCGGAATAAAAAGCTCTCTCTGGCTCATTTCTTGTGCGAGAGGGGATGCCGCCCTGCAACATCCTTCATACTTTTATGTTGTGTATGTAAGACCAAAGGCACGCCCCCTGGCGACCTATTATAAGATCTGCCTCTGGGCTCGTTTCTTACTGCAGTTCTTCCTTGGAGATAATCCGACATCAAAGTCAAAGTCAATAGGGAGGTCTTGCTGTAACGAAGCACCTGTTTGTCTTCATTCAGGCTAGCTTTCGCATTTTTGGCACAAAGTTCAAACTCTAGGATTTTATGGATGGGGTCCAATAGTCTATGTAGGGGTGCCTGTTCAAGTCGCGTGTGGACCCCTCCTTGTGTGGCAGAAGGAAGTCTACAGAAGAAGCGTGATGTACAACAGTGTTTTGTTTCATGTCTCCGTTGAAACAACGAGCTCTCTTTGTCAGGGTGCATATTGCTGTGATTGGGAAGAGCTGTCTCTGGCTGGTCGAAGCAAATCTGAACGGGAGTGAAGACATGCGCGACGGCCAGGGCACACTACTGTTTTGCATGATGCGTGTTCATCATAACAAATTCGTGTAGCCCACTCTCCCACCTTCATGGTGCCGAGTTGGTTTGACCTGGTCGTCTGTAAACCTGACGACAGCACCACCTGAGTTTGTTTGCGGGGGGGCCGAAGCGGTAGCTGATTCGGGGGCTACCGTGTTTGTTTGGGGCACACCCACGGGTATAAGAACGTGATTCCTGATTTTTTTTGTTTGCGGCTTCGGTGTTGGAGCGATGGGCTCAAGTTCCCGCTTGGGCGATAATATTAAATGTTTTTTTTCTCATGTTCCCGTCGGTACTTGAGCCCTTCAACAACGCCCCCACAAGCTAGGTAAAGGGGGAGTGTTGGCCTGAACAGCGATAAGCCCGAGAGAAGTAGCTCGCCCGTACAATGTTCGGGGCGCATGAACACAGAGCAATGCAGGCGACTCTACTGCGTCAATTGGGCGAGCGATTAGATTCGATCCTTGACTTGGTTGTCAAGTCCTGCTAATTCCTCTTTGGTGTAGTTTGGGGTTGGCCTGATCTGCGAGGACTAACGAACGGGATGAGCACTTCCATCCATATGGCTCGAGAGTAACATCCTCAGACCTGGTTTGTTCTTAGCCGCTTGTAACTTTCCGACTTACATGTATCAATATCAATTGTTTTACTCCGTATATCTGCTTGAGTTTGGGTGTTTTTCTTGCCCTGCCATCCCCGTTTGTGTTGCTACAAAGCAGCCGAGGATCGTTCGCGTTGGTGGGAGTCACGCATACTCTCGATGTGCCTTGTGTAGACAGCATAGCTCGTGAGCGCCAGAGAGCACAAACAGGTTCTTTGGCTCTGACATTTACACTACCGAATAAACTGCAAAGAGGGCAGAACAACGGTGTTGTTTTTTTTTTGTTTGTTTTTCTCCCATCATTGGACTCTGTCGTCTGCCCCTCTGGCCCCTATCCTCCACTTCTACTAGCTAGACGACCCAACCGGGGTCACATAGGAGGGGGGGGTTGGACCCCCTCCTGCGGTTCATGCCTGAGGTATTTTTATCGCGAGAAGGGTACAGCAATCCCTTCCCTCGCGACTTGCGGAGTCGATTAGACTATGGTTCACTCACAAACGAGCTTTGCAGCGCGTCGCTTTCATCCTAGACCAGGATTTATTTAGTGAGAAAAAAACTCTCTCTGCCGGGACTCGAACCCATGACCTGGCCCTTAGCAGGCTGCGAGGCTACCCACTAGACCACCGGGGCGACCGGTAGTGCGATGACAACAAGAAATGATAATCCCTGTGGGTCTGTTGTGTCGTATTTCCGCCTTTCGGGCGGGTGCGCTTGTGGCCGAAGCAGCTCGAAGAACGGTACTTGAATGGAGCATGATGGGTTGACCATTGAGGCAGTAAGTGTTAGTCCAGCTCGGTCGCAGATCCTCCTCATTGATCTATCTCTGTCCCGGCTAGTGAGGTGCCATGTGAGATGGACGGCCAATACCGGTTGGAGCTACAACCTCCTCGTGTGTCTCGTACAATAGCCCGCCTTGGGCAATAAGACACAATAGCTTTGACATCAAGCAATACGAAACGAACGTACGGTAGTGATTTTCAAGACAGCTTCGTTCAGGCTGCCAGAGGTGGCGATGGCGAGGTGGCGATTGCTACGAATCGGGTCAACGCACTTGGCCAAGATTTCGCTCAAATTTCGTTCAATACTTTAGTCTATACACTGCTGTAGTTCCGGTGTATCGGCTGCCGTCAGGACGGTGGAACGCTCGGGCTGGTCTAAGAGAAACGGGTCCAGATGGTAGTTTGTGCAGGGTAGGGTCCATATCGCCTTTAACCTACAAGCGTCGAAGTTGGGCCAATTGGGCCATCTCCGGCTTCTGAATGCATCCTCTAAACTGGTACAAGCCTAGCCCAGGAAAAGGACCGCGAGACAGAGTATCCAAAATTACTTTCGATTGCGTGGACCTTGAATTGCATTTGCGATAAGTCATCCACATCATCAGGACGACGTGCTTTCTCTCTATTGTACATTCTACCCCCCATACCCCCCACGGTCAGGGGTTAAGTAATTAGCACGCATCCCGCCGGCCACTGAGAACCAGGAACACCGAGCATCAGCCATGCACATGTCACATTTCACAGCGCAACCGCTGAGGCAAGCAACCTGGGCTGCAGAGGACGTTGACCTCTAATGTAGAGCAGCGCATGCCGTGTACAACCGCACCCTATGCTGTCATTTGTAGAGCCTGCTGGACGCGGGCAACCAAATCTCCTTTCTTCCCTGTCGCGGACATCCCTCGACTCTTGAGGAACGACTTGAGAGTCGGCACCGTGAACCGATCGATCTACGTAGAAGTTCAATGGCAACGAGCGAGGGCAGGGCAGCGAGGAAGAAGGGTCAGATGACGCGGATGAGTGATCGTGATGTCAGGAACTGCTATGCATTTGCATTCTTCGTCAAGAGGTGTACAAAGCCAAAGCTAGCGGGGGTTGTGGTTTGAATTGTAGCGCCTGTGGGGGCTTTCGTAGACATGGAACACTACTGCTGTAGGCGAGCAGGCAAAACTTCCGCAGGTATAGTTAGTAGTGCTCCATTGCCTCTCTGAACAAGTGGGTCGAAACGCTCCACCTGTCCCTTGGCGAGCTCCTCTTGCCAGTTGATCTTGCTCGCGTCGTCCTCCGTCTTGACCCTCTTCGCACCACTGCCCTCCCCCTTACAAGAACGAACGCGCACAACAGAACGACAGAACACGGGATCAACGGGGCATATCGTCACAAGGTTTATGTGCGTGCATCGGGTTTCTCGTTTGAGGCTGAACGTCGGGCTGCAGCTTCTCAAAGGGTACCATCAGACACCTTTTCTAGCGCCACCATTTTGGACTTCGTAGAGCAAGTACCGCTGTAAAGGGCATCTTGTGGAATAGACTAACCTAACGCGCTGATGAGTCCAGGAACAATTCATCGCAGGGGCAAGGATCAGACATATGGTACCTACCTGCTTTGAACCATCGTAATCTCTACATGAACCCAACGCTGCCTGTAAATCTACCGTGTTCGCCTCTGCAAGCACTACGCCGACATGACCATCGTTATTCCTGCGTCCATTCCTGTATCCACAACCCGATACCACACCCATGGTTCCGATCGAATTGGCAACCGCACCATCCCTCCCGACCCGTCAAAAGAAACGAAACCGAAACAGGCAATACACCAAACCAGCACCAATAGGTAGGAATACACACTCTTTCTCGTGTGACCACGGGAATCGAGCGCGTCAAGTGTTAAATTAGACAAGTACTGACAGATGAAGGTACTGGGCAGAGAGATCGGAACGGTTTTTAACGTGAAGACGACGACGACGACGACGACAACAACAACAACAACAACAACAACAACAACAACAACAACAACAAACTCGTTTGAGTCGTTACCAGCCTTCGGACAACACGACGAAGCGAAAATGAAGCAAAAAAAAAAATGCCGATACTGCTGCAGACCGTTCACGTGTCAGCTACCCACTCCCCTCACCGATCCTCCCGCCGATCTCTTGGCACCAGCAGCGGGCAAGTCGTCTTCTTGGTCCCCTCCGTACGAGACCTTGAACTCTTCCAAGACAGGGCCACCCGCGGCGTCCAATCCCTTCTCGTCAGGCCTGCTCGCATTCCGACGACAGAGGATCGCATCACACCAAATCTGCAGACCGCACGACGGCTAAGCTAGGCTAGTGGTCCCACCGAAAGATGACAGTGGATCGAGCCCGAGGCACAAGTGGCGTAGGTCAATCTACGGTTGTTCGCACCAACTAACGGGTTGCGCGAGGTGTAACGGTACAAACACGAAAGGCTCTGTTTTAAGGGACGCGAAGGGAAACAACCAATGATTGGTGACATGACAGTGTAGTCATCCAGCCATCGTCAACGCTGCCAGGAAATAACAACCCGAAGATCTTCTTCACCACTAGAATAATTGGCTTTAATGATCGTCACCAGCAGCACTAGCAGAAGCACCAGCAACAACATCAGCAACAGACAACAACAACAACATCAACAACAACAACAACAACAACAACAACAACAACAACAACAACAACAACAACAACAACAGAATCGGTAACTGACCGCGTTCTGTCGTCCTTTTCCGGGTCCCATGAGATTTCCTCCTCGGAAAGAGCAAGAGCCTGCAGCGCGGCATAATGCCTGAAAAAAAACAAAAGCGCAACGCAGCAGAACACAGACCAAATGACGCAAGCACAACATTGCGAAGGCTTTCGGTGACTAAGAAAAGTGACATGCGAGATGCAATGGCTCGCCACGGCTGCATTCAATCCACGATGAGGTCTGTCTCCTCTTTCTCGTTACCTAAAGTAGATCTTGCTTTCTGTTCTTTGAGACTCAGTAATTACGATTCGTGTCCCCTACAGCGGTGAAGTATGTCAAACTACGTCACGCCTTACCATTTTTTCCGGGGAGTCTCGTGTTCAGACGGACGGCACAGCAGAGAATTGATTTGCCCGATGTTGTGGTAAAATAGTGTTGGCAAGTGATGTGGAACATCGCGCGGCATTTCGGCAGGTGCATACCTCTGGAGAACCGGATTCTCGAACTTGCGGAAGTCGAAGCTTTCGAGTTTCAAGGCTTTCACCACGCCCTCTGCAGCCGACACTCCACTCTCTTTCACTGCAAAACAGGCCAAAAAGTCACCACACATCAGCATAGCGTGTCACCATACACCTCATGACATCGCTACATCGCGGCCCTTTCAACCATGCTACACAGCGCATGACACCACAACGTCGGACACTGCACCACAGTATGCTATAAGTAGCGCAGTGCACCGAACGGACTTTGTGGATAGGTGGTGTCTTTGGCAAGCAGTAGCACGGGTTCAGTAGGCAAAACTTAAAATTCAGTAAGCGACAATGAAAACGTGATAGCCCACGCGACAATCGTCGCTTGAGCATGAAGCGAAAGCAAACCGACACAGACGTGAGGGAAGCCGAACAACAAAGAGTGGCGGTGGCCGCATTTGCATGACAGCATGAAACCTCCCAAATGGCATTCTAGTCCAACAGATTGTTTGACGCCAGGACATGCCCACCACCACAAGCCGCAAGGCAACCAATAATAGCACCAGCGCCAACCGTCATTCCACGCCCGACGCAACCCAACCACCGACCATGGACCTAGACAACCGGGAAATATGCCGACCTCGAAGGTACCACCGAGCACAACCAAACAACACGCAAACACACCCTTTGGACATTAGGAAAACTGTCCCGCTAACCTTCCGGCTTTACATCGTCGTCGGCGGTCTGTGGTGCTTTCGCTTCCCGTACTTCGTCTGCGAAGGGGAGCACCACGGTGTTGAACCCGCCAGGCTGCAGCTGCTCGCCGCCTTCGACCACCTCCTCCTGAGGCAGCAAGGCCACCATCCTTTGCCACATGATGCAGTACAATTGTACATTCGAATATTCATCACATGCCGGATTTGAGTCAAGAGACCTAGCCGCAGCATGTCTCGTCGCATGACTCATGACATGATTCATGTCATAGTGCATTGGACCACTCATCCTTTACTCCATGATGCTGTACAATTGTACATTCGAATATTCATCACATGCCGGATTTGAGTCAAGAGACCTAGCCGCAGCATGTCTCGTCGCATGACTCATGGCATGATTCATGTCATAGTGCATTGGACCACACATCCTTTACCCCATGATGCTGGACAATTGTACATTCGAATATTCATCACATGCCGGATTTGAGTCAAGAGACCTAGCCGCAGCATGTCTCGTCGCATGACTCATGGCATGATTCATGTCATAGTGCATTGGACCACACATCCTTTACCCCATGATGCTGGACAATTGTACATTCGAATATTCATCACATGCCGGATTTGAGTCAAGAGACCTAGCCGCAGCATGTCTCGTCGCATGATTCATGACATGATTCATGTTATAGTGCATTGGACCACTCTTGGTAGGAGTCGACGAGCACCGCAAAGTGCGTCGTTCACGATTTGTAAAAAGGTCCGTCCGCGTAACATTCAACGAATGTTAAGGTTTTCCCACCACATGGCTCATTCGATTCGTCAACAATCGGCCGAGTAATCAAGAGCATGAGGTAGGCGAGAAACTGGACTACAGTGACAAACACACCCACGCGATCTGAGCCAAGCATGGCATGCTGGTATGCAATATCGTCTCTGGACATCTGCGCGTGTGGGTGCGCTGTCGTAGCTGCTCTTTTTTTGTATTTTTTCTTCATTTTTTTTCACCTGGGTGCTGCTCCAGCAGCTCTTGTGAACCTAGCCAAGGCGTAGACCCTCTTGTCGACCATGGCGGCGTGCAGAGCGATGAACGCCTTCGCAGAACTGCGGTCGTGTAACAGTAACGGGCAAAAGCAATCAATGACACGGATGGGAAACAGAACGGTATGCACGTAATGTGGGCCGTCACCACTTTTGTGGGGCGGGCATGTTTCGAACAGGCACAAAGGAGAGATCACTGCATCAACAGCGCATGGTGCTGACCCAAAGGGTTAAATTCAGCATGAAAGACAACGAGGCGTTGTGAGACGCGCTGTCGATTTGAGTGCAGGACTTCCATCCCCAAGGATCAACACGCCACAGCACGACACTACCAAGCGTCAACAACGACATGAACAACAGCGACAACCTCAACAAATGGCCACACATACCCCGTGGTGCTCTCTTCATCTGGGTAGAGGAAGTACGGGCTGCGGATGTTGAAGTCTGGCCGCAAGGTATTGTTTGGCCGGAACCCCAGCAGAGCCAGTCCCTTGGGGTACAGGCCTTTCAGAGTTCCCTGGCGGTAACGAAGGGTCAGGTCAGGTCAGGTCGGGAAGCTCCGGCATGGTTGAAGTCACAGGGTTACGACGGGGCATGCAAGTCACCATACCATACCACGGCAGGCGAAGAAAGGGCGTCTACACAAGATCGTCGATGCAAGCGCGAAATTACTGATGCGGTTCAAGTGGAGACGTTGTGCGCCCAAAACTGACAGGTGGGATAATATGAAATGGTGCAATCAACACCCGACGACAGCCACCTCAGGTAACGCAACGCGGTGGTCGAGTGTGCAAGACAATATCACCTCACTAGGCATGTCAAATTCATCACCAAACCTTGGCCGTACTAACCAACACCGAAAAAAAAACTCAAAACGCCGGGAAGGAATGCTGCTGGTCAAGAACTGCAACGAACCCGCAGTACAGCAGCACAAGACAAGAACACGCCAAGAAACTGCGAAAAATACCAAGGCATACGAAAACACCACCATCTACCCTCACCAACACGACCCCCGCACCACAGCACAGCACAGCAGAACTTTACCACCCCGCACCAACCACAACCAGCCTTTCATAGCTCATAGCTCATAGCTCATAGGTCGCCACCAATGCCACCGCCACTCACCATCTCGTCTTTCGAGATGTAAGCCCTCTCGCCCGCGAATTCTAGGTAGGTGCGAACCTCGTGGGCGTCCAACTGCGCCCCGGTCTTGTCGTCCATCAACTATTAATGCATTGTTTAGTTCGTGGACAAACGGAAGGTGGACCAAATTATAAAAACAGCAGTTGACGTGAGCAGCCCAGCGTTACACTCTATATTTTCCTGTTGAGCACAGAACAAGGTTACGGAACAAGGTAAAGTAAACAATTACACAAAAAGAGGGCTGGTGGTAGTACGTGGTGACTACGTACCACATTGCATATGCGACCAAAGACCTGGGTGTCCCTACAGTCTACTTCGCAAGGTAGCAGCCGCACCAGTACAGGGCCATCAACGATCAACACCAGATTTTGATGAGGTGGGGCGGCTTTGTCTGCAACAGACCAGGAGCGCCTTCAAGGACAAGGTGACTCAATGTGACGCCATGCCATTTGGCTTGGTGTGACATGAGCGAAACGTCTACCAAGAAACGAATGCCAACAACATTCGCTCTCTGCCGACAAGAGCGGCGAGAAGCAGCCAGCAATCAGAACGGATCATGCTACAGATCAGCGCCGATGGTCCACATATCCATGGAAAGAAACAAAACCAGCAAGAGTGCTTAAGTGCGAGGAGGCCCCTGAACGAGATGGCCAAGAGGAGCGGCTCAAAATCTATACTACTGTAGAACAGAAAAGGGGTGCACGTTGGTGTTATCCGTAAACACGTGAAATTGACGAACCCCTTGAAAGCACAATCCCGACTGCTGTTCGCGCCTTTGACCGCTCTAGTACCTTGCCTACCCTATCCAGGTTCACAGTACCTCTTCACCGCCGTAGGCACTTGACAAAGAGCTAAAACACCGATCACACCGAACGCTAAAACAAGAAACAGGATGCCCACCTCGAAAGATCTTTTGAGCGTGGTCGCCAGTCTCGTCGCTTCGCGTTCAAACGACGGGGGCCACGACTACCGCTGGAGGTGGAGGGAGAGATGGCACCATCCCCTCCTAGACCCATGTTCAACGCTCGACTTCTCCACAAACATGCTTGAGCTAACACCAATAGTCCAATACTAGCAGTATTGGAAACATGTCGTCGAGGACTTTCCGTAGACGTATCGGGATCTTTCCCCACCCACTTGTTGGTGAAGCAATCGACCTGTGAAAGTCGGTCTAGGAAGGGATACCATCTCTCCGCCTCTTACGGAATACCACGGTACGGTATACGGTACGGTACAGACAATCTTGCTTGTGGAGCAATCGATCGTTGAACATTGGTCTAGGAGCGGGGTGCCATCTCTCCTCCGCCTCTTACAGTACTGCTGTTCCGTGCTGGTGCCTCAACCAACGACAAGCTTTGCTTAGGCTCAAGGTTTAAAAAGTCAACACAACATCGAGTACACGGTCGAAGGCGAGCGCTAAATTTAAGAACGTAGGAGGGCGTTGACCTGACCTTGCTGATGATCTGGACAGGCTTGTTCGTCCTGGCATCGAGGTAAATGGGAGTAGGCCTCTTCGCCGGGTGGACCATGTTGAACACCTGGTTGATGCACACAGTACAGCGACACGCCGCCGATTGGGGACACACAGCCAAAAGACATCAACAAAGAGACGGGGGGGCGCTTGTGTAGGCGGGAGCACGACGGGGAGGTAGGCAGAGAGAAATGGGAATACTCTGGTGTTGCGAGGTTTTCCTGGCACTGACTCTGCTACGACGTCCAGTTGGGCACAACAGGCGCGATATATACCATGAAAAAATCGAGACACGTGCCGAACGGGAACAAGGCCCGGTGTAGCTTTCTCTGTAGCAGGCGAAAACTCCAGGTGACACAAGCGAGGTGCTTAAAGCAGTGTAGGCGGCATAGGAACCCATACGACTCTCTTGACAGTTCAGCAAACATAAAATTCTCTCAACTCCGGTCTCTTACTCGACGTTCTAGAGCTCCTTCAGGCCGAACACAGATCATGGCAACCATGCATGGTATAGCGTATTGTTTATTGTACCTGCACGTCGAAGGACAGCCCGGTCCCCTCTGGCCCCTCCCGAAGGTAGAAAGGCAGTCGGGCCAGCTGATGAGCCACACGAAGACGCGTGCAACAACAGATAGATGTGGTCAACACCACACATGATGCGATTGGCGAAAGGTACGTGGTAATGGATGAGCCCTGCAGTAAGTACATCGCTTTCACGGTGCTCTTGCATCACGCAAATACTGCCCCTATTTCCACGCGTTTTGTTTTCAATGCCTGAATGGGATCCTGTACTGTAGTGCAGCCATCTCATATCTGGATTATTTGACTGACTTACCCTCCTCTTCTTGAACTCCTTGCGGCGAACCTTGTCCAACAATTCGTTCGTCGATTCGGCCCCGTCGCCAAGAGACTGCAACGACAACAACATGAAAAACAGAAAACAACCATGAGTGTTCATCCCGAGAGCGCAGAAAACGAAAGGCCTTGGGGTAGCTAGCTTGTGACCACGGAAGGCCTCCGCGTCAGTTGGACCAGTAACAGCCACTAGACAGTATTGATCATGGAAAGGTTAAATCGTAACTGCCACACTGGAGACAGCAGCAACAATAATCCTGCCACACCTGCTCATTGTAGTCATCCCCATCGCCCGTGATGATCGCACGGTAGAAGGTATCTGGGTCGAACGGCGCCCCTTTTCTCTTGATGTGGAACAGCTTTATCTCGATAGACGCGTTCACTGCATCCTGTTAAAGGCAGGCCCAATAACGCAGATAAGGACCAAGCGATCGATGATGAGAACGACGCTGACGATGGAGCCAGCGTCAACGCTGTACCACACAGGGAGTGGCCAGGATAGAATACCATGTCGCTGTCTGTCTGTGTCTGTGTCTGTCTGTCTGACTGTCTGTCTGTCTGTCTGTCTGTCTGTCTGTCTCTCTCCTTTCTTCACATTTCCTCTACCGTTCTCTCCTCTGATCTTCTCTTATCCTCTATTCGCAACGCCTTTCGTGTGGAGTTAAGTGTCGAGGGTGAAAACATTCCTGGCGCAACAGGACGTAGCTAACACTACATCCCCACGATCGTTCGTCGGGTTAGCGTTGCCAACTCATCGTGAGAAAGGGTCCACTTCTCTGTGGCATCACGACCTGATACGAATACTCTGAGAACACAAAAGAGATACACTCTTACACGCTCTATGTTGATACTTCAGAACACGAGACATCCGCCCCAATCGATACCCCCATGCATCCTCTCCAACCTGTCTCGAAAACCACTTACTGACTGGCTGTAGGCTGGCTATTCACCTGCGCGATCATGTGAACTTTCTTCGTCTCTTCTGGGTCTCCCCTCAACGGGTCGTCGTCGTTTGTGAAGAGGAAGACGCGCTTGTGGTCTAGCGGCTGCTTGCTGCCATGCCAAACAAGACACCGGGCGATCGGAGCACGCGTCAAAGCAAGCCACACACCGAAAAAGGATAAAGGCTCAACTGGATCTCACAATCCTTGGGTGTGCAGCAACAGCAACTGTGGAAACGATGAAACGTTGCACTACCGTACTTCACACCAGCAACCAAACAACGCACTGCAATTCCATACCACGCGGTGCTGCTGTGCCACATCACGCTCAAGTCCAAACTTTCGACAAATAGCTGCCAGAGTACTTCGAAACAGGCTGGCAGCAGGGAAACCGTCACGCGGTCGAAACGCCTCACACTCACATGTTGTTGAACTCTGTCTGGCATGACCACAGTCCGCTTTTCAAGGGGCACGGGTCGTCTGCCCCGATGGACCCGTACTTGTTGTCGAAGCTCACCTCCCCCTTCGCCAGAGCCTGCGTGACGTCACAGACACGAAATGACAATCAACAGGAAGTGTTCAACAAACAACAATTACCGATCTTGGTACATAGCTCGCGTACGGACAGGCAGTTGGAGCTACCGTAGGAGCGATGAAGAAGAGGTAATGTCATGATGACTGGCAAACGTCACTCGCAGGGAAGTTTGGCAAGGAGAAATGGTGGCGGGGTTTCAACCGGGTTCATATCTTTAATTACCAGACAAGTACAACTCTTTGTAAACGAAACATGACTTCCTGAACTTTCACTTCAACTCGGTACAGCCCCATTCGCGTCGTGCTGTGCAGAGAGTGGCTTTTGCCGTCTCACTTGAACGATGCTACATAGGCATGCGGAATTCACTGACGACACAAAGGGGCCCTCAACAGATTGAGAAGGCTGAAGACTGCAACAACCGACCCACGCACATCTAGGTCGCGGATCCGCTTTGCGCTCGGCGGCGCTAGGTCGAGGACGACAAAAACGTTTTCGTTGCTCTCCTGAACACAAGCATCGCCAGCATCACCAGCAACGGCAGCAGCAACAGCGAAGATGGACGGGACGCGAGGTGAGGGTGCATGACTACTGGATGAGCGGAACAGAGCGACTACTGCGAGGTTGCAGCATGGCCAACGAACTTAATACCCCAACCTGATGAATGAGTGTGCCAGGTACAGAATTCTAGCCGGACGCAACACTATGTGGGCACGATCATCTCGCGACAAGCTCAGCATATCGGCCAGTAGCGCACGATATGTATCCAGAACCACACCAAAGGGTGTGTTGTCATCGTAGATTTAGGGTTAGGGATGATTGCTCGTTGATACCCACAGTAGTATTCTCGCCGTTTCCAACTCATGCCAGACGCTGGGGGAGAGACTGCAATAGGTGTGGACTACAGATGAGCAACATGCAAAGACCTTATGTACCACAGAAAGAGCACATTCAGTCCACTGAGATATACGCCAACTGAAAGACTTCGGGCTGAGGTAGATGAAATTAGCGTGTCAGAACTCGGACATTTTAGCTCTGCAGGGAGGCAAGACAGCCACAAAGAGGGTCAAAACTACGGCCAACACGATTCCAAACGATACGAAATACTACGTCCTGTGGAAACTTGTCAACAGAGAATCAGGTGAGACGGCACTTCCAATCTCTACCATGACCGGCCTGATTGTCTCTCCACTGCTGCAGTCAGCCAGCCATGGGTGTGCGAGAGGGACGCGTGAGAATAAAGGCGTGTCGAACTTTTGCGGTTTTCCGTGCGGCGTTTCGCAGATGCGGATCATGCGAACGTACGAACATAAAAACCCACTTCGATGTCGGATGTCTTCTTGGTCCCGAAGAAAGTGACTCCCACACGGTGCTTATCGCTTTGCACTACCTTGCTCTTCATCAGCTGGACGGCGGTTCTCATAGACGCATGGAATGGTGTCTGCCAGTAAAAGGTACGGTAGCAACAGCGCACAACCGAAGCAGCAGCAGCAGCTAAACATTAGCATTGGCGACAGCAGTCCAGCAGCAACACGTAAGCTAGCGAAAGAATAAAAGCTTCTGTCGTCAAAGGAAATCAAATAGCCTTGCTGAATACACATATCGTTTCCGAGACACCAACACCACCCTACAGACCTACAGGTGACCTATAGGCCTACAGGTGACGAGCGTCGTCTTCAACACGCCCACCCTCTTGAAGCGCAAATCGTGAACGGTCTGGTGCGGAAAACCAACATATTTTTCCTGCGATATGATAACGGAATGTTTCCAAGCTGTTGTACCATCTGGTTGGCAAAATACGAGGGGAGTCGTTGTTGAAACTGAGAAGCCAAGATGGTTGAGGCAGCCCGCCCTATTTCTCCACCTTGTCGCAGAACCTAACAATACCTCATCCGAGCCAATCGATACCATCACATTATATTTGCTTCGAAACATGGAGTTGGTCATAACTCTACAGGGAAGACGTCACTGCCGCTGCTGCAGCCCTTGCCCTTCTACCCTGCCAGGTCAACGACTTCCACAAAAAAAAACGAACGCTGGACACCACCCAGCGTCATGTGTTGTGGGTTGCGCAAGGCCTGAACCCGTTGTCTGTTTGAGGAACGTGCAAGAGTGTAGTCGAACTGTCGTTGAGGAAAGACCGCAAGATGCTAAGAATGGCTAACCCGACTGCCTACCCAGGATTGGAACTCAACGGGGTGAGTCCTAACCCTTCAAGAGATTGTTTCAACGGCGTGTGTGGACAAGACAATTAGAGATACAGCTGTACCCTCGTCACCGACCAAGGGCTCAACTAAGAAGCCAGCATTCTCACATCTCCCTCGCCATTCAAGGACTCAAACATGTTCGGTCTAGCGTCGATCAAGAGGATGCAGTGGTCGTTCACAGCCTTGATCTCTCCCCCCTCTTCCTCCCCGTCTATATCCAAGTCGTCATCTTCCTCCTTGAACCCTCCAGAATAAGCCATGCTTTGTTACGGTCTTGGAGGCTGATGCTGGACGACCACAAGGAAGACAAAAATGGCGGCGGTACAGACGATCACAGCAGTCAGTGAATCGTCCTGGGTGGGCTTGAATGCATGAACATGTATCTGTGATCGTCCATTGGCACAGAAAGGTTATCGCTTTGCTGCATTGGAGCCCCAATGGGTTGCGAATTTGCGCTTCTGGCGGCGGAACTTGTGTTTTTCTTCGGAGGAAGGAATTTGGTGTGGGGGGGGTGCACCAAAAGGACAGCACAGGCACGCAACTCACGACAGGAACACCAGCGGCGAGGAAACAAGTAGGAGAAGAGCGCGGGCAAGGTACAGCCCGTCATCCACGCTCTCACGAGTACGGGGGAACAGCATGAGGGCGGGATGATGTTGATGGGTAGGTAACCGCCTGGTGTGTAAACGTCTGCTACCGCCGTCGCCCTGCAAAATACTTTCCCTGGCATCACATCCCATCCCGTCCCGTCCCACCGTGGACCGTAACTCCTGTCTTCCCTCGCGTACTGTAAGTAGCCTTGCTTTCAACTTTACAAGCACCCTCCGCGCAAGGGTTCCACAGTCTCATCTCACGATCCCCTCGGTGCGAGCAGATGACCGCTCAAGACTACAGAACACAGCAAGCGGGTAGAATAACAAATGTCACGATATTGGCGCATCAGCAGTATCTACTTAACGTATGCATAACGCTACCTTGTGGTGTCTTGCACATTCCGGTGGTTGTTGTGTGAAGCTTCACCACGATTGACAACCAGATTGCCGTGGAGGCACAAATTCACAAATTCAAACCGCCGCTGGCATGGACTAAACCAAAGCCGAGCTGCAGTGCGTATCATGCGCACACCGCAGGAGAAACCGCGCACAAAGTAATCAGGTGTGAGCTACCGACTCGACGATGCGAAGATGAGATAGAGGCCAGGCATGGAAAACAATAATGGTACCTCTCATGATCCGAGGAGATCATAGCTGTACACAGCAGCATTTTCGCTACACGAGCGAATTCGTTTCGAAACATGGAGCAGGTTTCCCGGATCGAGAGGTGAAATTAAAAGGTATCCCCACACTCAAACGACAGTCTCGCGGCACACCATAAGATCGAACTTGCTCTCCCAACTCCCAGATACACGCGCACACCTCTGTTGTCGTTCCTTTCGTTTGTCCTACGGCGGTGAGCACGGCGTGGTGGTTTCTGGTGCGCGCAGCGCACCAATGATGTATGACTAATAATTTAATTGTTACTGCTGTCATATACCACAGCAGGGCGCACCCGATCGAGAGGGGTGCCACAGTTAGGAGTAGAGACAAGAACACACCCCATGATTTCGATTACAATAATGATTATTGATCGGGAGGGGGGGGGTAGAAGATCTGGAAAAAGAAGGAAAGAAGAGAGCCAGCCAGATTCAACACTGAACAGCGTTGAATGTAATTCCGCCGCAAATTCAGCCATAAAGCCCATCAACGACATCAACACACACATCGCCCCCAGAGTCACTTTTCGCTCAGACACGTTTGCTGCACACGCATAGCAGCACATCCAATCCAAGCACACATCCAGTTCAACGCACCCACCTCTTCAGCTTACACCCACAGCCTGCGTCTCCAACCGCGCGAAGCAAACCAGCGTCAGGTCATCACACCCTGCCGGTTCTGCATCTATCCTTCACACAGCTTGACCTCGGACCTGTGTAATCGTCGAAGAAGATGATCGGAGTGGGGATCAATGGCTTCGGCAGGATCGGGAGGATGGTGTTCAGGGCATGCTACGCCAAGGAGGGCGTAAACGTGGTGGCGGTGAACGACCCCTTCATGGACATCGACTACATGCGGTAAGGACAACAGCACCAAGTAAATAGCCGTCTCAGCAGCAGGTGCTGCTGCTTCGCTTTTTTTTTTTCGTGATCCCTTCGTCCTGCCCCGCACTTCGCGCCAGCGACGGTCTTGCCTCCCTAGCTGATGAGCTCCGAACCCCGGGGCGCACAAAAGAATGTATCTGCGGCACTGCATGCCTCAACTGTTTCGAGCGTGATGCTGGTATCTTAGTCGTTCTCGTTTGCATTGGCCTCCGACCAGTGCCGCGCGGCATGAAACCAAAACCGCTTTCCGGAGGCGCCAGCTGGGCGTTGCGAGTGCTGTCGGTCTTTCGTCGCCCTCCCAGCAGGGCGTCCTTGCTTCCGAGAGCGGTGCTCACACAGCGGGCGCCCGAGGATTCACTGCCAAGACCCTGCCTCGCGGCTCGTGCTCGGGCGATCTAGGCGCAGCTTTCGCCGGGGCTATTGTTTCCCCCTCTCGCTGGCTTTTTTTCTGACTCCTATACAACACGTGTACTTGATTCTCGATCCCAAGGTTGATGTTGCGACGTTCCAAACCATCTGATACCTCGGCGCCCGCGTATGTACCCTGTTTGTCCGCCGTTGTGTCCTCTGTGCTACCCCAGGTACCTTCTGATGCACGACTCCGTACACGGCAAGTTCCCGGGCACCGTCGAGGTGAGTTGTGATGATAACCCCTTCAGCGGTGAACCTAAAACAGCAAACCCAGCTACTTGTATCCACCGGATTTTTGAAGTAACAAGCCGTCGGTGTTTTAGACTATCCCATCGTGAGAGTCAACGACAACCGCAACTTGCACATGTCAGTTGTCCATCGGAAGGTTGGAGGAGTTTTTCAAATCTGGGGGGTGGTGTTCTCACCTCCCACGATAGCAATTGGGATGGGATGGGATGGGATGGGATGGGATGGGATGGGATGGGACGGGTGCAACGAATTGAAGCGTCACCAAAGCCTTGTTGGGCCGTCACCAAAGCCTTGTTGGGCACAAGCACCCCTGTGAGGATTAATTCTCCCGTCTCGTCTCCTCTCGAAGTGCTTCGACTGCCCTATCACGGAAAGCGGTGTCATTTGCATTAGGGCCGCACAATTGTGGTAAAGACCAATCAAAGCTCGTGACACAGATGGAGCCTTCAAGGTGTCTCATACTCGGATGTTGAAGGTATCTCGTACTCTGAATAGCGCCGGGCGCCCAGTGTACATGGCCGGCCAGATCTCTTGGCATTACGCATCCAGCCTGATACAGGAACCACTGCTGATTGCTCAGTGAGTCTACTCGAGGCGTACAGCCTCTTTCTGTGGTCGGAACAATAACAATAACAACGCACGTTCAGACGTCCAGACCGGCTCGTTCGAACCATAGATTATTTGTTGCTGAACTTGCTTTCCTTGTCATGGGTCTGTTGGAACAATTTTTTTACCTTACAAGTGTTTGATTCGTCAAGGTTGAAATTCACCTTGCAGTACTGCTGTGAGCAATTCGGTGCTTCAAATATCGATGGGAGTGCGTAGGTTCCCAATCAATGTTTAGCATTGGGTCTCGTTTTGCACGAGTCGATGGCACGTGATAAGACTGCGACAGCCTGCAGCTTGCAGCTGGCTCTGACGATACAACCTTGCCTGGGTTTACCTGCCCTCGAGGAGAGATGAGCAGGTACCTACCATTTCTAAGATTTCCCAAGCAGCACACAGCGATACTTCCCCTGTGGGTAACAGGCGCAACGAGACAGTGGTGTTTTGTTTTTTCGGCTGAACATCGATGCGGCGAACTACACGACCGCCCCGACCATGTGGCGAAATTGCCTCACACTATGTTGCAAAAGTCTCCTTGAACGCCCGCCTAACGTGCCCACTCTGCTGGCGCTGGATCATGCACGGAGTCGTGCACAAAATATCAAAACATATCGTGTTGCCGAGAGAGGCAGTCAACTAATAATTGCGCCAGAGAAATGATCCGGTATCTGGGGCATGTGCACATGTATTGCGTGTGCTGCTAGGGTCAAGAAGAAGGTTCGGTATGCACAGGTGCCTAAAAAGTGATGTTGGCGCTCTATTGTACAGGTGAGCGATGGCAACCTGGTGGTGGACGGCGTTACAATCACCGTTTTCACGTCGAAGGACCCTGCCGACATCCCGTGGGCCAGCAAGGGGGCGGAGTACGTGTGCGAGTCCACCGGGGTGTTCACCACGACGGAGAAGGCCAAGGCTCACATCGACGGTGAGTGAGTGAGGGGTGTGGCATCGCAGCAGCTGAACCCTGCCGAGGTTTACGCGGGGTATGTACTGCTGTAGCGCCGAACACCCTTACCCCAACCCATAAGGACGCACCTTCTCTGTGGCCTGCTGTGTATCGTGTATCCTACCGATCGACGCGTGGATGGGCCGCGCTGTTTTGTCTGCTACCAATGTTTTGTTGCGCAACAATGTACCAGGATAGTGAAGTTTCAGCCGCCCTGTGCGCGCGAGGTCGAAGTTACGGATTACGTTCAACCCTTTGTTCAATCGGTCCGGCCCACACCCAAAATCGCGAACCAGGGAGCATGTGCTTTTTCCGGGCCCGACGCCATTGCACTGCGTACTCGTACCGATTATTGCAACCCTATTCGTTCTAAACGTACAACCCTATCTCAAATTATCTCCGCAGGCGGCGCGAAGAAGGTGTTCATCTCTGCCCCGCCCAAGGACGACTCTCCGATGTACGTGATGGGGGTGAACCACGAAGATTACGAGAAGGGGGGCGCGGACGTCATGTCTAACGCGTCGTGCACCACGAACTGCCTCGCGCCTGTCACGAAGGTGAGATGAATACCGGTCGTTCTTGCCCTGACCCCAACGTTAAAGCTGAGGTTAGCCTAGCGGTATTTGCTTGCCTTCCAAAGAGCTGATGCTACCACTGGCTGTTATGTCGGAGCGGTGTGGTGACTCGGTCGAGTGGACTTTGCTATTGCGTGTGAGATGCACGGCAGTGGTGTTGAATCGAAAACGGCGATTGCTTCTTTTTTTGTCTGCGGACTTGTCCCTTTGGAGGTGGATTTATTATTCTCGCACATCAAGCGATGCTGATGATCGGGACAACCCCCCATTCTTTCCCAAGGTTTTGAACGACAACTTCGGCATCGTGGAAGGGCTTATGACGACGGTGCACGCGATGACTATCAACCAGCTCACCGTCGACGGTCCCTCGAAGGGCGGCAAGGACTGGTGAGTGCAAGCCAATGACTTGGAAGAGTCAGGGTCAGGATATCGTTGAAATCACTCTGGCCGAACGTAGGGATGCGTGTTAATCGGAGGTGCGCGAAACGACGATGAACCATTAGGTCGCCCGAGGGAGACGAAGCACAAGGTCTTGAAAGAGCATCCCTTTGTTGTTCTTGTCACCAGAAGCACAGCATGCCAGCATGACTCCGGTAGTCTAACGGCCTTCGCGCCTTCCGTGCCCATCCTTATCCTTGTCTTTGAAAAAATAGGCGCGCGGGTCGATGCGCGTCTGCCAACGTCATCCCGTCCTCCACCGGTGCCGCTAAGGCGGTCGGCAAGGTCATCCCCGCGGTGAGTTAGCGAATTAGCTACTTGCTTCAAGCTGGTTCAGGCAAGAACATAGCACTTCCTAGCATACGGTATCGGTCGAACGCCGTTGTTTCAAGTTAGGCTACAAGTTTGAAGGTTGCACACTTGTCCTGTATATGCATATAGGTCTATACCAAAACTCTTGGCGACAGGCCTTTTTTTTGTGTGTGTCGGCGCGGCGGGGCATTTGGGTCAGCACACCTCCCTGGGTCAGGAAGACCAAAACTGACCCCGGGACCCCGCATATTCGGCAAAGACGAAATACAATCAAACGGCAGCCTTGCGGATTTGTCCAAGCCTCCCTTTGAAGCGTTGGCTTGGATAGGGTGGGCCTCATTCGAAGTGTTAAATAGGTTTAGCGTTGTGAGAAAGCTGCTGTGTAAGGTCAGGAGGTTGTGTGGATGCTGGATCCCACAGAAGCCCCACCATGGCGCACGATGGGTGCTGCACTACGGATGGGAATAGCGTAGTCGTAGTCGTCGGTCGGTTAGGACTTTCTTGCTGTGCCACTCTTCCCGCCGTTTCCTCTCGTTTTTCCTCATGTTGGATTCCGTTTGGTCGCTGCTGCTGCTGCTGCCACCGCCGCCGCTGCTGCGTTTGCCGTCGGTTGCCGCCGCTGCTTCTCCGTCTGTTGGGCTATGACGCATCAATCAAACCCGGCAAACAATTAACCTCACTGTCAACAAAAGATGGCCGGCAAGCTCACCGGCATGGCGTTCAGGGTCCCGGTGCCAAACGTGTCGGTGGTGGACCTGACCGTCAAGCTTGCCACGGAAACGACTTACGAAGAGATCTGCGCCAAGATGAAGGAAGCTTCCGACGGGAGCATGAAGGGCGTTCTCGGATACGAGGACAACGTGAGCACTTCATTTCATCGCAATCTTGGGTTACCTACGTATGACCGGTGGATTTCACCAAGATTGATTCCATCGTTACGCGAGGCGCCGGGTGCCTCAATACTGTCAAATGCGAGAGGGTGTTGCATACCTGGCTCTTGCGTGTGCCAGAGAATTGACTACATATTAATAGCTGTGGTTTAGTTGGACGTGTGCCCAGTCTTTTTGTGGTACCGGATGGTGGATGTGGGTGGGTGGGGAGATTTTATTGGTTCCGTCAACTGATACCGACCGATGTGGTGGGATTGGCACGAGCACGTGAACGATGCGGTTCCCCGGGATGCAAACCACCACAACAAATCAATCCTCATGCCCCCCCCCCCCCCCCCCCCCCCCCCCNCATGCCCCCCCCCCCCACCCACCCATCGCGTGCCCGTCTCGTCCCATTGCAGGACGTGGTTAGCCAGGACTTCGTTCACGACCCCCGCTCCTCGGTTTTCGACTCCAAGGCAGGCATCATGCTCAACCCCACCTTCGTTAAGATCGTCTCCTGGTATGACAACGAGTGGGGCTACAGCAACAGGCTCGTAGACCTCATGCTGCACGTTGCCAAGGTGGAGAGCTCCTGATTCGTTCAGCGGAGCTCCCTTGATCCGTTCCGCGGAGCCCCGTGATCTGTTTCGCGACGGAGGTGCCGGTCCACGTTTTTTTTGCTTGCCCCAAATCTAGACGCGGTTCGGTGTTGCTAGCATTTCCCTACTCGCAACGGTTGTGGTCTGATTGTTGTCGTTTTTCGTATGCACACGGTACGTGTTTCCCGGTGCTGTAGAGGTGGGACGGGTCGGACCCGTGGTAAATAGTTGGGTGGGATGGGATAGGATCAACACGGGGAATATTCGCGAATCAGGCAGAAGGTCATGCCGTGCTTCCTTGGACGAAGCGGTGCAAGTTTTGGATGGTGGCGGGACACATTACGCCGCGCACGCGGGGGGGGAGGAGGGGGGGGAGTATCGTGGTTTCTGCGACGTACTTTTAAGTTGAGCGTAGGGTCACAACTGCTGTCCCCCGCGGCTACGTTGTCCTCATGACTAGTTGCCCACAGCTGACGAGCGTTTCTCGAACGTTCTCCGAGTGCCGTACTACGTAGACTTGATTGCTGGCGTAGCTTGCTCCTCTGGCCTGTGTATTGTTTTTGAATTTTTGAGAGAAGAGTGCCATTTCTCGCACCTATGCGTCCGCCACAGGGCCTCGCTGCTGCAGCAGCGGGCCGTTTACATGGCATTGTGTCGTTACAGACGTCAAGCAGCTTCAGCACTGGGGCCGCTGCTTCTTCTTGCCATCATCATCAAGTCATCATGCATGGCGAAGCACTGACCTTCGCACCCTCAGCAAAGCCGCTATCGACAACCAGCCGCGCTTTACAGCTACAGTACTACAATCTCTTTCGACGTTCGATAGTAGTAGCGCGTGAAGTCAGTTGTGTGTGTCGGCGGAAATCGTGTCGTCCACCTTCTCACTTGAGAAAAGAGAGCAGCATAGGTTTGTGCCTGTGCTGCTTGGCTGCCAGAACGGAGGCGAGGCGACAACGACGGACATTATACTCACTACTCACCCAACGCAATCCGAGATAGATCCCGCGTGTGCGATTTTTGCACAACAAACAAATACCCTCCACAAAAGTCGCCTCTGTGAGGGTTCCTGTCGCCCCTGCCCCCCGTCCCCACAAACTAGATATGGCTTCATCCAATCAAGAGTCATCCCTTCGTCGTAGAACTTCAATCTCCTAATCCCCTTACCTCCTGATGCTCATTGTAGATGGGGAAGCACACACATGCATCCATACCTGAGGGCACTAGTACAAAGCAACACATGCTACAGTGTCTGCATAATGAGAATTATGAGAAGACATCGTGATCACGGCCAAACCCCCCCCCAATACAAACTAAACGCAAGATCGCTCATATTCCACGTCCGTCAAGCATACACACATTTGACACATTGGCAAACCAAACAGAATACCGCTGTTTAAACCTCAATGCTTTGATGGTGCGTGCGGCCTTCTTGCTCCCATAGCCAGGTCACGTTGCACGCACCCCATGAGGCAAGAAAGGTGTGGAGCAACACACCAACAAACAACTACTCACAACTACTCCGAGTGAATTAAAGACTACTGCTGTGACACCCCAGCTGGTACGCCAAACACGTGGACTAGGCCGAAGGTGAATAGACTGGCACCAGAAAAAATTTCAATGTCAAGACAATAATATCAGTAACAACGTTAACAACCAGAAACGATGACACACAACACGAGGCAGTTTTCGGGAAGTCTCGTCCCCCACTGGCCAAGACAACCTCCCCTCCAAGTAACTTGATGAACGATGTCTTGATAGATAGAAAAGAAACAGACATGTATTGCGTACCGTTGGTTGCCGGGGTGGCAACTATTTCGTTTACCCGGACCCCTACCTTACAAAATGAAGGGAAACATCAGTTTCTAACACCACGCGTCATTTTTGAATGGCGAGAGATGCCATAGACCAAGACAAACCAAGGTGGGCAAGGCCCGGAAACAAAACTTTCCGCAACTGCGCTTGCTTCCAGTCAGAGAACAGTCTTGGAACACCCCACCCAACAAAGGTACGGACAAAAAGCATTCTGCTTCGAAACATACACCGTCTGCTTATTTCTTCTCGGAAAAGTTGCTGTCATTGGTCAAGTACTCTCGAGGCAGTTACACAGTGCTTACAACTGTCTCTGGAAGTGAAAGTGCCAGAAAAGAAATTAAGTCATACGCAGCTGTCATCCGTTGCAAGAAAATAAGCGTAAGATGCCGAACACCCTAAGCGGGATGCAGCGCACCCTTCATGCGACTCGCCGAATACCTCACGGCGCTTCGCGCTTGGTGATGTGAGAGCCTGGTCCGGTGAGAACCCGGCGAGCTCCGTCCCGGCTTTGTAGGGATGCGAGGCCAATGGCCTAACGAGTAC
>CACKRE030004994.1:23762-58394 GCA_902602495.3 Ectocarpus sp. CCAP 1310/34 | reverse complement strand
CCCCCCCCCCCCCCCCCCCTCCGCGTCTCCCTCCTTTCTGACACGCATCAACGATTCCCACTTGAATCACAACATACCCTGTCGGTACACGGCAGTCAAGACTGAAGGCCCGGCAAGCCACAACGATGAAATTTCGCTCGATTTGGGTTCGGCTACACTCGATCCGTCAACATAGTGATATCCCATATGCATACTGTAGTTCAACATGGTGTTATTCCATACGCATACTGTAGTTTGAAGGATAAATCATTTCGCTAGGCGACCTTGGCCGCTTTTGGCTTTCTACCGCAGGTCAGGCTAGCCGCCACCTTTTTCACGATCAAGAACATCCAGGCCACCTGCCGCGCCATTCCGTCCCACACCATTTCGTGTCGTCCCGTGGCGTGTGATATCGTTCCGGTTGTGTTGCCGCGAGCCCCGTGGAATCCGGCGCAAAATTACAACGGTGAGGTGAAAATAAAGAAAATGACGCAAATGACAAACGGGTCGGAAGAGGAGCCGGGAGAGCAACGTTATGAGTTACGAGGACATACATCAAAAGCAGGGTAGCAGCAATGGTATCGGGCGTAGAGGTGCTGTCTTCTGTACGATCGCATCGTGTGCTGTCTTCGGTACTACTGCAATCGTGGGCAGCCTTCACGATAGCAAGAAGAGAACAAATGCTCTCGAACGATCAAAACACGCATGCGATGCCGCGAGTGACTTGGATCACCTGTAGGAGCTGGTAGGGTGCGGCGATGGCCATGAAGCCACTAAAGGTGCAATGGCTCCACGAGTACGGTACGAGGTACATGAAGTTGAACACGATCCGGCTGGGTCACGAAACAAACGAAGCACAGACAACAAGGGCGAAGAGCGAAAAAGAGAGAAAGACAGGAACAGATACATATACAAACAGACAGACAAACAGACAAACAAGACAGACAGCGAGTCCGACGGTCGGTGTCTAGGAAAACAGGCGCACGATTCAGGTCGTGCGAACACTCCGGATGCAGCAGTTGCACCGAAGACAAGCGAAGACGGCGGCAATTTCCAATGAATTTTCTGAAACCAAAGGCAGGGTGAAGTAAATAAAAACACAACACAAGAGACCAAAATGCACCCATGGTAGCAAGTCGAAGACACGACAGTACAACCAACAACACGGCAACCTTCGACTCCTTGACAGAATCAGTGCCATAGGACGACAGTGCGGTGTTCAGCAGACGGACTCGCCCACGCCAACATTTCATGCCGACACCTCCATGTCGTGTTGGTGTTTGTCTTTGCTGTACCCAAGGAGCGGACAAGCACCTTAATGGCAATATGTCACGCAGACATCTGCAAGGTATTGCGCCTTCGCTGTACCTCCAAGGGGCGAGGTCGTCCCACGGCAGCGTTCATTTCGACTCGACAGCAGCACGACAAGCCCACTGTGCACAA
Organism: Ectocarpus sp. CCAP 1310/34; assembly: GCA_902602495.3. Lineage (NCBI taxonomy): Eukaryota > Phaeophyceae > Ectocarpales > Ectocarpaceae > Ectocarpus > Ectocarpus sp. CCAP 1310/34. Next base: position 56,972 of record CACKRE030004994.1, on the reverse strand, counting down.
ACTGACAGTAGGTGACTCTCCGCTTGAAGAGCACGCTACAGCAGTACGAACGTTTCCACCTTCATCGCTATTTATCTCGAGCTACAATACACGTATAACCAAGCGTTGCAACGCTACGCTGGGCCTCACGCTCACCTTCCAAAAAAGGCTAGCGCGAAGAGACCTCCAGCAATGGGGTGCCTGGTGAGGCGATACAAGCCGTAGAAGAGGGTGCTGCACGAGGGTGCAAGCGGCAAGAGAAGGTGTGGCACCACAATACGGGCAGCAGCAGCAGTACCAAAGAGAAGGCGGTTCGTGTCAACGGGCCTTGCTACCTCAGTATTATTGTGCTACATGTCAAGGTTGTAACGCGTGTCAAGGGATATCGCCGGCCTTACAATACCGGGCACCCAGCACCATAATTCAGAGTATGAGACAACTCGGGTATCAAATCTGTTATTTTCAACGCCACTTCACCGGCCTTATAGAATACAGGGTGACCGGCCTTGTATATGCAGGTGGCCTTTTATACAGGGACCACCCTACTGCACCGAGACTTGAGCGCGATCTGCCGCAATATCGTACACAACACGAGGAACGAAGGCGTCGTGTGATAATTTTCCTCACGCGTGGCAGAACCCCACCGTATTCACCACGGAACACACATCCACCGTCAAGGGTAGCGACTACCGTGCTTCGCAACAGCCAGCAAGGTGCAACGACGGATCAGAGGAGGCCCGCCGAATCAACGTCGTACCAAACGCAGTCCGGCATGAGAGCTGGGCTCCGATGCTCTTCAAACCTCGTAGGTAACAAATGACGGCCGGTGAGCGACGCAAGCATGATGCGCCCACCCGATCGGTAGATACGCGGAATACTGCTGTACACCAGGGTCTACTATAATAGAGCGAGGTTGGAGGACAAAAATGAATTCAAGGTATGGATCTCCCCAACAAAATAAAACGGTATCTTGCGATGTAAACACAGCAGAGAGAGATCGAGATAAAGCGAGAGAGGGGAGCGAGAGAGAGTTGGGGAGAGACAGAGACAGAGACAGAGCCAAAGAGATAGAGAGACAGAGACAGAGGCAGAGAGAGAGCACGTGGTCGTGTCATGTTACACTTGTACCTGAACTCGTTGGTCTGGGCGTAGGTGTAGAGGTTCGGTGCCGGGCATGATGGCTGGCACACCACCTCTTGCCCGAAAAGAAGAAAGGTTCCGTACACCGCACCGATCAGATGATGGGCGTAGTCCATCGCTCGCCTTTTGGTGCAGTAGCCGTTGGTTGGGTTGAAGTACCGCCAGAGGGTGGAAGGGGTTGCGGAGAAAAAGGAGAGAGGGACAGGCAGACAGACAGACAGACAGGCAGACAGACCGACCGACAGGCAGGCGGTCACATACATGACCACAGCGACAGAGTCCTCTACAGCTGTATCCGGAAAGGCGGCGAAAAACAGCACTTGATCTTGACACAAGCGCGCCGCATAAACAGTTTTTCACACGTCATGCCAAGATTCCAAATGAGGCATTGTTCTAACACGGTCATGCCGGTAGAGCAATACAAGAAGCAACAACCACAAGCACGAATGCATGCACTCTATGCCGGAAACTCGAAGGCATTAGACATCCATGGCATAGCGGGGCGGCATCCGTGTAGACGCACGAAAACACACGTCGGCTTCCGCCAAACACGGGATTTTCGCTGGCCGAACCCCTTGCGCGGCTCACGGCCAGGAGACAACCACAATCGTGGAATACGCAGCAGCCGACGGAGCAGGCAAGAGTGTTCCGCACAGCCAGAGAACAAACCAGTGGACATGTGGGACTTGCGTCTCGATGTGGGACTTGTGTCTCCTGAAGCAACACGCCTCCCTTCATACGTCAGCCGGATAATCCCTCCGACTGGACGTATCCACGTCTTTGTCATCAGTGAGGAGGAACTTCGGTTCATGATCTTGATGGCCAACGGCTGTCCGCCCTCGCCCCTCTCGGCTCACTTCCTTTCACTACCTCTGTCTCTGGTTCCATCAGACCTGTCCTACTGTCCACGTGGTCCTACACGTGTCCCACTTCCACTGCCATTGCTCCATGTGAGGATGAATTGCTCGTCGCAAGAGTAGAGAGCCCGTAACTCTCCATCGACCGTCGCGCTCTAGACCAACTCCCATAGACATCGCATCTAAATAAGCGTCAAACCCCACTTACGCCGGAGAGTCTAGCTTCTCCCCAAGGCGCTTCTGTCTCCGTCCGTTGGAGATCATGACCAAGGCATCGACGGCGAAGAAGGCCACGCTTGCCGCCGTAGAAAAGGTGCTGTCGCACCCCGTCAGGATAGTCACCACCGCCAAGCTCGTCGCTACTGCGCCGTGCACCTGTGGGCGGCAGGCGCGCCAATCAGACGAGTGGGATTCGGGAAGGGTTACAGGTTATGCATCGATCGATACTGTTCATTGTGGTGCAGGTCTGAGACTACGTTGTAAACGCATCGCACTGGAATCATCACTGTACACGCTATGTGCAACGAAAATCTGGCCATCCGCTGTACGTGTACACCTGAAAGCGAGCTGCGTGTGTATTTCTTGCTAGTATCGACCTCGCTAACCGGGTGACCAACTAAGAGACTTCAGTCTCGGTGCGGTTGGAAACATACCATGCTTCTACAGGCCACCATCTGAGACCCTGTGAGGGAGCATGGAGTCAATGAGCTGTGTGTGTATGTGTGTTTACCATAGCGTACTAGTGCAGGATTGTTGCCTGGGCAACTACCTTGCTTCTGCTCAAGTGCTTCACTATTATCTCTTTTCTAGGCTGAAACCTGCTACCACCTCCCAGATTCTAAATAATGCCGCGTAGGCCAGCCCCTTTTCTCACATTTGATTTCTCACAACCTGTACAAACACGCATATCGTATCGACTAATCTCTCTCCCCTACCCACCATGTTCGTCCTGATGACATTCTTTTGCTCCGTGTGCCCCGGTGGAAGGCTGACCAGCGCAGCCCATATCACGAACCAGCCGGCAAGCGCCTGCACGCAGCACAGCATCCAGCACCCCCGCCGATCGACCGCCGACCCAATCAAGATTGTACCATCTCATTTTCGTGCATCCATCGCTGCAAGGTACCTACATCTAGGAACGAGGTGCACTGTAAACACGCATGACCCCGCCGCGGGCTGTTTTTCTCGAACGTTTCACGTGGTCACCCCCTACAGTAGTACAACAGCAGTGTACGGCAGTACATCATCATAAGATGCTACTGTACGAAGTATTGTAAGCAGTATGTACATCCTGAGAGATGTGCCCGTCGTCTTCGGAACGGAATAAACCAAAACAGGCTGCTGCAGCTTGGATTCTCCGCAGCACGACGCATCGTTCATGATGGATGTTGGAGAGCGAGTTGCACCCATCGTTCGGAGCAGCGGCACACAACCCGCACTCAAAGCTGCTACAGTAGTCCCGTTCTACGAACATGTATGTGTTCACGCTCATAGAGCAGGGAGGGTTGGTGGTAGCCTGGGATATTGAATACCTATGCATACGCAGTTGCTTGGTTTGTCCGACTGCAACTTCTATCCACGGCAGTTGAGCTACCCGCTACAGAAGCAAACGTCAGTTGGCCAGCCACATTCGGCTATGCTGGCGCAAATGCAGCATACAAGCCTGGTACCAGCAGGCCGTGCTTTGCAGAAGCCCTGCGTAGCTTCATTAGCCAAAGGATGGAATGCACACACTCATCCATTCCATCGTCGCGAGAACCTGCTGCTGCGTGCACAGCTATTGGCCTGTGTGCTGGCACATGCATACGTACCTGGACATAAGAGAACTGGGGCCACCCCGCAATCTGCTCCTTTAAGCTTTCCATCTTCTTCAGAGTGCTGCCCACTCCACCAAGATCCACGGGGCGTCAGGGTACTCTCTCTTTCTCTCTCTCTCTAATGCCAGTGTGCAGCAGCAACAGGAAGGCGGCAGCGGGCGGGTAGCTGGAATCGGAAATTTGTGAAGCGGCGGCGGAATTAGGGGGCGACGCGAGTCGAACCACCTACCACCCCCATGGTAGGTAAGCATGACACAAGATATCACACCCCTTCGACCGATTTTCACAACTCGACTACATACAGCAGCTCCCAGGTCGAAGACGATGTCAAAATCAGAGATCATTCGTTCGAGAGATTATTTGTTTAGATATCTCTCGACGAGACGGTTCCAACGCCGTCATTTGCGTCACCGTCGCTCTTGCTACTGCTGTGGACTACATGGTACTTCGAAAAACCGGTCTAGGGGTGTGGTTTCTTGTGTCACCTAGGTACTCGGATAGTGTCTGGGCAACTACAGGTACATTGCCTAACGGATAGAGTAACGTGAGTCCTGCTCATCAATGAAGTCGAGTCTATTATTAGCGTCGAGACCTGGTTTGTAAAATACGGCCCAGTTCGTTCCACTGCTAATATACGACATTACCCACCTCATTCGTTCCTAGCATACACAACAAGCAGTAGGAACAGGTGGTTGCATAGAGTAAAACTTGCGGATGGTTGGACTAGAGAAACGTAATATAAGCGTTAACGAATCAGTGAAGAACAAGGAAGTTATTGCAGCGCACTCAAGAGCCATTATCTGTAGCACCGGTATAAGTACCACATGCATACATACATACCATCACGCATAGAGTCTACCCGAATGTCCCACACGTTAGCATTAACCTCCAAGTTCGAAAGAAAAACGGCCGTGGCTGGGGCGACCACAACAAAACCCGACGCCGTAGACTAACCAACGTAGTGCTGTAGATACTTGGTCTGTTTGCGCCTTTGCCTCAAGGTAGACAAAGTCGTAGGCAGCGCCTGCTACGAAATGTGGAACGGATAAAGCCAACCAACAACAACAGCACTTGAACGTAAAACAAGACCCTCTCGCACTTTGGCCGCAGCTTCCACAGCAAAAACGACCAGAACACCACTCAAGAGAAACAGATTCCGCGACCTCAACAAGCACAACAAGGCAAAGGAAACACACAAATATTACAGGAATGAACAGATAAAAAATTATCTCGACCACGTACTTCGCAATCTCGCGCCTACAGTACGCGGGAAAAATCATGCAGGGCCAGCCATTCTACGGGGAGGATCTCAACCGCACGGTTATCATTAGCGTTAGTCCCGGCTACATCAGCGGCACCGGCTAACTAGTAGCAGCGGCAGCGGCGCTTCTCTCCTTCTCCAAGCAGTCCCATCTCAGGGTCTCTACCGTGTCCCTGATGGTTTTGCGGGTGGCGCTGATAACGCTGCTGTCGAACCACTTCTTGCTGAAAATTCCGCCCTTGCCCTTCCTGTCCAAGAACCTTTGATACGTCAAGACAAGACAAGCCAAGGATAGCAGCACGGGGACTTAATGGGCCGCGAAAGATGTTTGTGTGTGTTTTTATCATTAGCATCGACCGCTCAACCGACTGACCAATCAAAAGACGTCAGTCTCAGTGCGGTTGAAAACACCAGACACTTCTAAATGCCATCAACTGGGAACCCGTGAGGGGGCGGCATGGGGGAGGCTAGGTTATCTCCGGATCAAAGACAGTTTGTCTGTGTTCTGGGAAAACAAGTATTTTCGATTGACTCGAACAGCCACGGGCTAAACGAAGACCTCTCATAACGCTCCTAACACTGTTCAACTGAAGGGGTGCTTCGACAATCAATCGACCAGAGAACGGCACACGTCACAGGCGACACCGTAAGCGCAGGGCCTTCGCCTTTACGTCTAGGTTAGCCCAAGGCATCCGTATTTTCTCATCTCGTGAGGCTCGGAGCGGTCGGAAATCGCACAACATGGGCTGAGACGTTTACTACATGCGAAAAAGTCATTGCAGTCAAGCATGCGCTCAACGAGCGACTCGACTCCGCCCAGAGCAGAGGGGGAAGGCATACACCATGCGCTGAGGTACATACACACTCTCGTGGCACGGAAAAAAAGCACTCGTACATTTATCACCCGCTCTACCGTGCGATTTCTGTGATGCCTTGACAAGAGGACACTGAACAACAACATCACCTACTACTATTTACGATAGTAGACTACTACTACTACACTACTACTACTCGCAACAGCATCAACAACAGCATCAACAACATCAACAACAACAGCAAGAGTCATAGATCTCTGTCGTAGAACCCTCACCTTTGAGTGGTGAGGGGAGGCTTCTCGAGGATGAGCTTTGCGTAGTGGATCACATACACGCCGCAGTCGCAATCGTTCGTCTGCTGAGGTATCTGGAAAAAAAATTGAACCATTGCAAGGAGGACGACAGCAACAGCATGGAGACAAACGACAGCAACATCAAAACAGCAGCAGGTCAAATGGCCATAGAAATTCCATTGCCTACCTTACGAAGTGCTGTGAGCCGATCGACACGAGTCGATGCCATTTTCCAGCACGATGCTGGGAGCAGCTTGGCACACTTTGATGCAAACAGGACTTTTTCACAACGGGTGGGGAGCTGTGCAGGCAGAAGAGGGCCTGAGCCCCTTTTGGTCGTTAGTTGAGAGTGAGACTAGCGCGTGGGCAATGCTACAAATGGGCGAACACGTTGGCATGCTTCGGCAAGAGGGTACCACCATGTACACGTACGATCGCCGACTGACTGGACTACGATGGCACACTGTTCATGATCAGCGAACCACACGTGACGCCGTAGTAGGCGCTTGTCCAATCTGTTCGCTCACCGCAACATCGACCTACCTGACAAGAAGACAAGGACCAAGCTGTTCACTAACGAAACAAGGAAACACCGTTAATACCCCAAGGAAGCACGTGTGAGGTACAGATTCCGGTGGGGAACGAAAGAACTTCCTGCCAAGGAATAAGTCCTCTGATGACATCACAACCGACATGGCATGACATGACATGACATGACATGACACCCGACCTTCTCCTGATATGTAACGTAGGACCCGCTCTAAATGAGTCACGGTCCACCATTGTATTATTGTGCTTCTTCAGGTGTTGCTGTACATGGTACCCATCAATGTAGTGGGGGCCTTCAGGTGGGTAGAGTCTCTCAGGGACTCTCTGGGGGACCGCAAAGCACTGCAGTACTGCTGCCAGACTAGGGTACGGGATAGGGTTTAAGGTTTACTACTGTCTTTGCCCACCGGTGGGCTGCAGCCGCCTAGCAGCTTGGCGGTGACGTCGACCTTGCTCTTCCTCCCGCTGCTCTTCCCGTGGGTGTTGTTCCAGGCGGCTTCGACGTACCTGTTGACCGGGGCAAGGGTACGCGGTCAAAGACTACCGGTATGGCGTGTGTTGCGCTACAAGCAGTTAGTTCCGTGGCCAAGGTGTCTCTATCTCGTCTCATCTCCGACTTTGCCTTGGGGATTGACCTATCTTAGCCCCCAGAGCAGGGTGGCTTGCGAGGCGCATACTGTACTGTAACTCCTCAGCGCAACCGCCGTTCGAGCAAAAAAAGAGTGGTCCATGGTATCATATTCACCGCCTTGAACCGCCATAAAGAGACTGCGGTGTAACGGTTACGCGAAAAGGTACAACACAAATATTTGTCACCCAAACCCATGCCGTACTCACTTGCGAACCATCCTGAAGACCTCCTGAGACCGATGTCCCTTGGTGGAGTCCAGCAGCAGCATGCACGGGATGGGTGACTCATCCACTACCTCTTCGGCCCCTGCTGCCCCCTCCCCGCCGTCCAAATCTCCGTCCAGCGGTGAGGAGCTCAGGCCCGCCGCACCAACGTCCGCCACGCCTTCCCCGCCCCCCGGCTCCTGCCCAACTGCGACGCCCCCATACGTGGTCGGCCGTTTCCCGTCGCCATTAATGCTGTCTGGAGGTGAATGTTCGTGAGTCAGAGGCAGCTGCGTTGCCTTGCAACCACTGCCGTTTGTCGATCGTGATAGTGGCCTCCTCGATCGAGTCGACCCTGCCCTTGTCCGGAGTCGATCGAGTCCGGTTTCCGCAACAACAGCGACGGCATTGCTGCCGAGTGCCTTTAGATCCCGTACTTCGGCGTGCGCAACAATAGCGGCATCGCTGCGCAGCGCCTCTGCTTCTCGCGTGCAAGATGCGTCCGGTGCATCTGCCGCGGCAGAAGTGGCAGCAGCAGCAGACGCAGCGGCAGCACTGGCCCCACAGGGGACAGAGCGCAATCGTAATGATGACGTTGCGCGTGCTGGCTGCGAACGACCCTTACGATCAACCTTTTGGCCGGCTGTTCTGGGCACTCTCCACTCCGTCCCTTCACTACCCCCTGGCGGGGCCGGATTTTCCGGCACACAGCCGCCGCCGCCGCCGCCGCCGTCGCTATCCACATCTTCCCCTGCCCCTTTCTCGCGCCCGCTGCTACTGCTGCCGCTGCTGCTGCTGCTGCTGCTACCGTCCTCGCCTGCCGACGGCGGCGCTAGGTCCACAACCTCCGCCCCGGCAGCCACAGCCGCCGCACCTCTCGCCGCCGTGCCCCTGCCGCGACAACTACTGAACATCGACAGCAACGAGCACTCCGCCACTTCTTCCTCTTCCTCCTCTTCATCTTCCGCTTCTTCTTCTTCTTCCTCCTCCTCCTCCTCCGCTTCATAATCCGCAGCCGGCGGTCCGTTCGACGACAACGCCTCCACGTCCACCGCTGGCTCGGGCTCTCCGCTCGCCGGCCCGGGCTCGTCATTCGACGGCAAGGCATCCACGTCGATTGGTCCGCTGGTCCCTTGGGGCTGTGCTGCCGTCGGCATTTCTTGCCGGCGAGCACCAACACCAACACTCCGACGCCGAACAGTGGTGCGACCCGCGATCGTGGTGTCCAACCCACCGGCCGTCGGGTCGGGGGAGCGGCGACGGCGGCGGCGGCGATGTGAGTCTTCTCGGCCGGGCCTGTCGCCCGCGTCGGCACTCCCAGGACTAGGCTGAGACCCTCCAGCCACCGCTGCCCCCGACCGTTCTCCGGGGGGCCCGGCACAAGGCGGGCTGCTCGGGGACATGGGCGAGCTGGGGGAAGGCTGGTTCCATCTCCCCTCTCTTCGGCTGTCTGCCACGATTGCAGGGGAGCCCTTCGTTTCTCGTCCTAGCGGTGGTGGCGATGGCGATAGCACCGATTCCGGCCCATCGTAGAGGGATCCCTTTGAGGCTTCAACGTCCAGTGCTTCTACGGGGGTGGATGTGGCCGATCCAGGTGCAGTAGGTGACCCAGATGCAAATCCAGGCATCGGTGGCGCGTATCCTCGCGAAACGGTTGCCGATGGCGATGCCGGTGACAATGATGATGACAACCTTGTCCTTCCGCCACCGACGATCTCACCAGCACGCGAAGGGAGCTGGTCCTCCTCCTCGACCTCCAACTCCATCTCCATGTCCATCTCCACGGGAAGGCTCTCCACGTTCTGCCGGTTGTCCGATTCACCCGCCGTCGTAACACTGCCGCCACCCTCTCCCATGGCTACCGCGCTCGCTTCCCCGGGCTGCGACGCCGCCCCGTGAAGTGACCACCCTCTTCCACTCCTGATGCAGGCACCACCGCCGCCGCCGCCTCCGCCGCCACCGGCCTCTGCCTCAGAAATTCCGGAGGCATGGCGGGGGCAGTTTCGCCCCATCCTGGTTGCTGTCGAAGAAGAAACAGAAGAAGAAACGTTGCCAGTAGGACCGGCATCGGCGCCACCAGAACAGTTGTCCAAGAGCGATATGCTGTGCCGCTGTATTTCCGTGGATGGGGGCCACCCCATGGCCTTGCCTCCGCTCGGCAACGGCGAGGCCTGGCTGAGGGACTCGCTTTCGCACGGAGGAGGCGAAGAAGGCATTGCTGCCCCTGCACTTGCCGCGGCGGCGAGGCTAGCGGCGTCGCGGGATGGCGAAGCTGCCTGCGGCATCTCCTCGTCGTCGTCGTCGTCGTCCTCCTGGAAACGACCTCCTTCGGTATGCGAAACCGTCGAGCTCTGGGTGCTGCTGCTGCTGCCGCCGCCGCCATCACCACTCTCGGCGCCAGCGTTGGCTCCGGTCTCAGCCCTATTGTTTTTCCCTGCCTTCATTTTCGCGGAGTTCGTTGATTCAGCCGCAGCGGCGGCAGCGGCTGCGGCGGCGGTGAGGGCCGTGGTTTTCTTGCGGGCGGCGGCGGCGTCCTTGTCCTTGTCATTTTCCTTCCCTTCTTCCTTTCCTTCTTCCTTCCCTTTTTCCTTCTCCTTTTCCTTCTGGTTCACTCTTTTCTCGAAAAGGTCCGGGTTGATGAGCACAAGGAGACTCCAGTGCAGCCTGTTCACCATAGGTAGTTACGGTTTGTGTGAGCAACTCGCAGGTTAGTTGACGATAGATCCGGTTCGTGTGATAAACTCAAGTATTGTTGATGATAGATGCGCGGTTCGTGCGATGAACTCAAAGATTTGTCCCTAATGCGGTTTGCGCGATCAACTTGAAGGTTTGCTCGTGATGCGGTGTGTGGTTTGGTCTTATTAGCGGACGCGAACAATTGAGTTTGTGGGTGTCGCAAGTCTTTCTTTCTGCGGCGTCCCAAAAGTTGAGGCAAGGGTAACCGAAAACTCGCAACTTCAGAGGGAGGTTGGTTTTTCGAGCAGAAGCCACAGGCCGCTCCTCTGCTATAGCCAAAGCATATTTGGTCAAAAACAAGCCTCGGTGTTCAAAAAGGATGTAAGTGGAAGTTCACGTATCTTTTCATAGTGGGTGCACGGCGACTCATCCCTAGGCCAGTCGCCAATTGGAACGAACGACATGGGCATCGCAGGAAAACCTGACACGTACGTATGCGTTGGAACTGCCGGTTTCCGCAGAACGGCAACACAAGACACAAAAGGACAGATTGAATGACTTGACCTCAACAGCAGCTAAAACAACTAGGCGAAAAGAACGCGCGCGGCCTGACGGCGTCCATCACATACTGCTGTACCGTACCGTACCGTACCGTACCGTGCGCGGTTAGGGATACCGGTGGAAGATCGACACGACTAAAACTACAGCAGTATGTATGATGCAACAATATTTTGCTGCACGCTTGATGGAGACGGACCGTATCTGTTATAGTGTACTCACGCGCTGTTGATGGGGAAGAGCACGATCTTTTTGCTGAACAGGTCCAGCCCTTTAGTCCATTTCTAAAAAAACACGGGAGTGGACAACAAAAAAACAAGGCACAGGTCCAGCGTGATTCGTCGGAAACCTATGCATGCGTGCAACCACATCCACAATCAGTGATTCGTGCATTACAACACCACCAGCCAAATACTGTCCGGCATTCATTTCACCCACACAGCACCAACCCCACCCATAGTCATGGCCCTTACTGCTTTACTGTTACATTGTACAGTGGACACGCAGACACCCCACCGTATACCATTGCGCGTCCCACGACGGTATATCTCTAGTACTGCAGGGAGTCACGTCACGAAAGTTCGCTCGCCAAGCCCTCATTCGCTGGACGCAAACACCGCTATTGCATGTAACATCGTCGATCTCGGTCGCGAGCGCTAGAATGACAACAACAACAAAAAATTGAAACCGAAAGACTAAAAAGCAAGACGCAGCACCTGGACTTTTCGCCAGTAGGTGTCCGGGTCCGCAGCATCAGCGACGTTGGTGATACCCTGCACCACCAAGGGGCTGAAGGCGTGGACCTAAGAAACATCGTTGTTATTGTTGTTGTTGGTGTTGGTGGTGTTGTCTTGATGTTAAAAACCGTTCCGGTCTCTTCTCAGTAGCCTCTAATGTCCGTACTGGTCCAACTGACACGGACAACGCCTTCCGTGGTCACAAGCCAACTACCCCAAACGGGGGTACAGCTTTCCAGACACAAAACAACACACAAAAACCCAGAAGAGGCCTCAAAAGCGAGATTTGTTACCCAAACGAACAGAGACATGAAAAAAAAAGGGCAAGATTTGCGAAGTGCACAGTAGAGTATTGGAGTGAGCGTCACGTCACGTACTCACTACGATTACCAGTGCGCGGGAAAAACACATATACATACCTGGTTCTCCGCTAACAAGGGCAGCAGTCTAACGAGGGCTGACTGTGCCTCTGAGTTGGAGCCAATACCTCATTTGCGATCATTTGCGATCGAACGCTTTGACACCACCACATCACTCACGAAGAGACAAGCCACCCGTCCAAAACTAAGTTACTCGACGTCAGCGGTGTATGCCTCACAGCGACGGTAATAACGCAATCGGTGGCTCGTTGCTGGTGTGTGGCGGGGCGACGTACCCGCTGTCACCAGAAACCAACGCCCATCACATGGACCATTCCTGCTGCCACGCCAACAAAATGAGGCAATGCTTTCGAATACATACTGACGCCCCGCTACTATCAGCAAACGCAAACACCTGGCCAGCGCCACATCTGCACCAAGGCACCTCCCAGCCAGCGAAAACACAAACAAACACGATAGGGGTAGGGTCACGGTTAGGATCAGGGTGTGCACTCACCGAACTTGGTGCCAAGCCTTCCGCAAAGCTGTCTTCCCGAGAGAGAAGATACCTGTCATCGAGGAGTTGCACAAGCACGCGTAACACACACCGCCTCGGAGATATCAGACCTTGTCAAGAAGGGAGGGACAAGCCGACATCGCAAGCACAGGCGGTGAAGCTCGTGCCCGTTCCGCAAGGGGAAACAAAAAGCACTCCAGCCGCCGCCCTTGTGGCTTACAATGTACGACTCTCCCCACATGTAGCGCAGTCTTCTATGTCCGGATCAGGAGCCGAATACAGTATAGTACAATGCAGTATTATAAGCGTCTGGAACAGCGCGTCGCAAATCGAGGACAAGAAACAGCACTCGCTTTGGAAGGAACACCGTTAAGGTTAGGGTAAGCAGCAAAAGACTGAAGCACACACATGACATGACATCACAAAAAGGGACCAACATCCAAGACAGTTGTGTCGGGCACACTATGAACAATGGTGGCGAGCCGAAAACCGCACGCCGGGCTGGTAGGTCAACCGTCTAGGATACCGTCGTACTCTGGGCGAAGGCAGAGGTGTGCAATCGATCTTTCAAGGTTAAGGCTAACTGCTCCACAACGAAAAGGGAGGATTTCGAAGAAAACCACTCGCTCGAGAGGTGCAAGGAATCACCTCTCTCTCTCTCTTTCTCTCTTCCGTCTGTCTCTGTCTGTCTGTCTGTCTGTCTGTCTGTCTGTCTGTCTTTCTTTCGACGAGATCTTGCCAACACCACCGTTTGCCACCATTGGCAGCCTCTTAGTGTAGCAATCGACCTTTGAAAACCGATCGATCGACGGCACACTTGCATAGCACCATGCGTTGACCACACCGTTTACGGTAATCAACGATCTGACGCTTGCCTGAGGTAGAAGTCAATGATGGTGTCGTTCAGGAACACATTCTCTTCCAGGCGGATGACGTCAGACCGGGTCACCTGCACCGCTCCCTGGAGGATTGAAAAAAATACAGCAGGGTGGGTTGGAGAAAAATCGCAGACACGACTTCCCATTCATACAACACTCGCAACCAGTTTTCCTCCCACCCATGTGTATCTTCAGGCAACACCCGACATATCCGGAACATGACTGCACCAGCTATGCTATGCTACGGTCCACAACGTCAAACTGGCCGAAGTCTTCGCGGTGTGCAGTACTGCTGATGCAACAGAGGCAGGCTGCGAACGTCACGTACCGTGGTATCCTTGTTCGGGAAGATCACGCGACTCTTGTGGGGTACGGAGCGAATACACCTGTCATCGACGGCGCCATCAAACGTACAGCATCATCAAACGCGTGTTTATGACACGACAGCGATCGATCCGTGTCATAAACACGCAACAGCAACCATCGTGCTGTGTCGCTACAGTACCATCGGAAGGGTTGCGGGTCGGCAAAGTAGCAGCGGGAGCCAGCAAGCGACGAAGGAGGCAGAGAAATCACACACACACAAGATGTCACCGAAGCACCACACACCACTCAACAGTTTTGCGGCGGCTGCGGTTCCAAGGCGAAACGGTGACGAAACGTGCAGCTCAAACTCCGTCTGGAATCATTGGTGTACTTGAACACGCTCGTTACGACGTTGGCAACGCAAACATGCCAAGCAAAATCTACCACAACTTGCATCAAGCACATCGCCTAGCTCGGATGCTCCACCTGAAATCTGACCGTTGGTGTACTTGATCACATATTCGTCCATGCTGTTGGCCACGCAAAATTGCCAAGCAAAACCCATCACTACTTTGCATCAAGTATCATACAACAATGCCTGAGGTGTGTGGTACTGGTACATACATACTTCTTTACGTGCTGTCGACTCATCCTTCGACGTCGATATGAACATACTTCTTTACGTGCGGTTGACTCATCCTTCGACGTCGAAATGTACATACATAAATAGTGCTGTCGACTCACTCTTCTCGCAGGAAAGCGACGGCCCACGACAACCGGACTTTCTGGATGCCCGGTGGGGCTCCTTGCCGCTCCTTGCGGGTGCGTAGCTCTATCAAGCCGTCGCCGAAGTCGGTGGCGACAAAGCTGCTATCCCGCCGCACCCCACCAGCACCGTCATCATCGTCACAAACCATCGTCACCACTCGGGAAGGCTTATCGGCACTGGCGGCGCCTTGGGCGGCTGGAACAGCTGCAAAGGGTAGCACGATGGCGAGTGTGAGGTGGTGCAACGGCAGTTTCGGGCAGGTGGCGAGGGACGGGGACAAAGCCATGTGGATACTAAACATACTACGAACCACCGGTGCTCTTCTACATGATACGCCATGACGAGGGTCTTGCTGGTAGAAGTTGCTGCCCAGCGTGTCGTGGTGCCTTCATGCTCAAGGCCACAAAACGCCGAGGAAGAGACGATCAGGGTGCGTATAAACCCGATTCTCTACGCGACATATACCTGTACGCTACATCACTCCACTCCAACTAAAAATAACAACGAAACAAAGAACGATTGTTAATGGCGTTGGTGTCGTCGAGCGGGGAGACTGCTGGTTTCTTCTCTGACGTTTACTACGAACATAGCCCTCAAAACGTCGTCTTTCAGGCGGCCAGGACGCATGACTACTCCATGAATACACCCACACCACCAATCGATGAGCTTTTAAGTACCGTTGTGCTTTTTATGCTCCCAACAAGCGGAGGCCAAAGGTCTACTTGTACCCTTCACAACGACACTAAATAGCCCGGCTCGAAACCGTGTGAATCAGAACAGCCGCCTTCCTTCAAAAAAAGCGAAAGGGTCCTATGAATACCCAATGCGGAAGGTGCTGAAGAAATCTCTTCACACATCTTGTCAACACCCTTCCTTCCACATCACAGCAGTCATCGCTTTAAACCTCACTTTCGTTGCCATCGCTCATCCTCAGTATCCTCACTATCGTATCGTTGTCCATCACCGCCCTGCCTTCTATGCCGTCGTGATCCCTATCGAAGAGCGCCTTCCCCCGCTACTATTGTATCACTAAACAGTGTTCCTGCACTACACTGCTGTCACTTGCTGTCTGTCACCACTTCAACGACAACGATAATAACTTGTGCATTTACTCGTACCTTAACCTTCTGATCCGCTACAGTATGTTGTGGTTTCCCACTCTCTGGAGTGAAACATCGCACTCTACAATACAACTGCTGTTGGGCTGTTGGCTATGGAAAGCGCACAGCAATTCAGCCGTGAGCAGAGCACAAAAGCTGTGGGAAGACAGCAGTGCCGAACCCACGCCACTGACCTCGAACGTCGTCATCATCGCTGTCGATCACCAGGGGCTCTTCCAGCGTGGTCGGAGGGGGAAGAGGGTGAGTATACCACTCTGCCGATGCCCTCGTCTGGTGTCGAGTGCTGCGGGGCCTCCTACGGATTGGGGTGCTGCACGGGCTGTCACCGGCCCCTCCGTCACTGTTGTCGCTGTACGAGTCCGACATGTTGGCGTTAGTATCGGCAGAGCTTCCCCGCCCGGATCTCCGCTTTGTCGTTTGTTTTGCCTTCGGCGTAGCTGCTGGAGTTCCGTTCGCTTGTGCCTTTGCTCTTCCCTTCCCCTTCCCCTTCCCTTTCCCCTTCGTCTTCGTCTCTTCCCCCGTCGCAGGGGTCGACTGTTTCGTCAAACAAGTGTCATGCGTGTCGGTACAGTACCGGATGCGATCGGAGAGATGCAGACATAAGGTTCCAGCCCTGGTCCTAACACTGAGTGCAATGCGTCAACGTTGTATGGAATGCCTTCTCCAACACGAACAAAAATGAACCAAGAAATAATACCACGATAACATACACCGATAGGATCACTGTATCAAGATTTTTTCGCGTGTCACTGGGGTCGATGCCGCCGCGGATTCGACGCACCTGTCCGACTTTCGAAGCCCGAGAGCCAGGGCACGGCACGACACAAAGCCACCAAACACACTCACCAGCACCTGCTGTAACCATGCTTGTACTCAACCGGCACTGTTATGCTTCTGATGCCCTCCCCACACAACTTTACTGTTCGTGAATTCTTCTATCCTACAGTACTGTACATCGCTGTGAACTGTGGACCAACCTGTCCTTCCAATACGTGAGGCAGTAGCGCACACCCCTGCCCCTGTGCGTCGCCCCCACCCTCGCAGTCGATACCTCCATCAGCACCAACGCTCGTTACCACTCTCCACTCCTCTCCTTGTTGTACATCGCCACACTTCAAGTCGCCTGCCCAACCACGCACGCGAGAGCACGACAGGGGGGGGGAGCCGGACCACAGAAGTCGAGTGGCATATGTGTTCCCGTTCGTTACGTTCAGGCCAGAGAGTGCCAAGAGAAATTAAACACGACGTGCTATGCGAACGACTACAATACAGTAGTTCCGTGTGATGTCACTACGTCACCTGCCTTGACAACAAACAGTCAGCATGGCTCGCGCAACTGCACTATTATCATACTGCATGGCCTCCTAAACGTCTCGATTCCACGCCTCTCACTGGAGCCCAATCAATCCTTCAAATCCTTCCACAATTATTTCTTCCCATGGTCAAAACAAAAGCGAGTGGAGAACGATTACGGCAAGACTCACCCGCATCCTGCGCACCGCGCGCTCGCCCCCCCTTCCGCTTCTCCCGCCTATTCCTCGGGATAGCCGCCACCGTCGGGGCTCCCTCCTCCTCCTCCTCCTCCTCCTCCTCTTCCTCCTCCAACATCACCTCTTCCCGCTCGCAGCTTCCCTGGCCAGCCCTCTCCTGGACCAGCAGGTGACCATGTTGCCCCCCCTGTCTAGCCGATCTCCGTCGTCGTTTCGGCGACGGTGTTGGTTCTCGGGCGGTTGCGCCGGCAGCGGTTGCGTGATCGATCTCCTCGGCATGGCCGACCGACAACCCTGCGGAGGACTCGGTAAGGACAACGTCCCCGTAGCCGTGGCCCGCGTCGCTCGCCGAACGCTTCTTGCTTCGCGTCGGCCTGACGTTGGGCTGCGATTTTGGCTGGCTTTCTGCGGGCGCAAGTGGCGATGGAAACGGGACCGCCGGGGAGCCCTCCGCCTTTCCTGTAGTGCGGCCGGAGGACCTCGTGGGAACCACAGGCACATCATCCTCTTCATCCTCGCGACTGCTGTCCATCGTTTAACGCCTGACAAGTCACGCGGCAGGAGGGTGAACTCAGTTATTTAGTTAAGGGGTGTGAACCAATCAATCGTCACTTCGGGTTGAACACACAGCAGCAACTTGCCGTACCGAAGAAATCTGTTATTTACACGCTCTAAATTTTAAATTTACAAAACGGCTGAGGTTATATCTCGAACGGGTAGTATTTCTGTGAGGTTATATTTACTTCCTAAAAACAAGCAACAGAGTAGAGTAAAGCTTTGGAGCTGGAAACCACGCGGAGGAGCTGTTGTACATACGAGAGAGCACGGGAAACCCGGGGATACCTACGTAGTAGCAGCACATCCTCCAGAGGAGCTTCAAGCTCTCAGATGCATACTATTATACTAAATATAATACTGCTGTAGGTCAAGGTCTACAGTACTACAGCGGACCCGAAGAGAGAGGCAAGACTTCAGACTGCCACAGCTAGACAGTACCGCCTTCTAGGGGTTCTGTGTTCTTCGAAAGCCGCGTGCGGTATGAGGAACAATCCTTTCGTCCAAGGCGAACATACGTCGTGCGCTGCAGCTTGCCTCTCTCCATCACCCAGCCCTACGCATTTCAATAGCTGCAAAGAAGTTTGCGGCGCCTGTGCCACATTTGGATCGCTTCCACAATTGCTTGCTGGGAAGAGCTCGGATAGCCCAGTTAGGTGTACGACTGGTGTACATGTAGCGGCCCTAACAAGGGGAGCAGCTGTGCCTCGAGACTATGCAACCGCTATGCAGGGAACCTCGCTGGACAGGGAGCCGTCAAACTAGGACCTCTGCCACGGGCAATTCACTTGCTGTTCCGGGATACGGCCATACGGGATTAGGGAAAGGGCGGTCTATTGGCGGTCTATTTAGCTATCGGCCGCCCCTTTACGCACCTATGGATGGTTGAAATTACTGTAGCACGGTCTTTCTAGGAAGAAGACGGTTGTCCCAGAGCGTGAACAGACCTAGAGCAAACACTTCACCCGTCTCCCCATGATCCTCAGGCAGGAGATGCAGCTACAGGCAGAGTGTAGTGTGGCAGGACTTACAGCAATCGATAGGGGAGCCGCAGATGGCGTTTCAAGAAGACCTCAATATACCCAACCGAATTGTCGGAGCCCCTACGCCAAGGCTCAGGCGCCGCGTGGCAAACACAAGCAAGAGACTTCGCGCTAGCTTACCAGACACAGGCTTGCAAAGGAAAAAGGGACGCGGTTCTTCCCTCGGCTTAAGGCACGCTCGGTTTCATACCGTCCTGGCACAAAGGGTGGCGCTGGCGTAGGAGGGGGCACTTTATATATATCATCCCTGCTTGTTTTAGCAGTCAATCTCCTGGATTTTCAGGCAAGGAGCATGCTGGGCCTGGTGCTTGCGCTAGCCCTTGGGGCCAGCACGCACGCGTTCGTTGTCACAACTCAGCAGCATCGACCAGCGCTCTCTTCTTGCAAAAGGGGGCAGAGCTCTTCGCCAGGTGAGACAGAGCACTCGAGCTTTCGCTTCTTTATTCGGCCGACCGGTCAGCAGCACGAGTAGGACGGGCGGCTCCGGTCAACCCGATCTGATGCAATCTGTGTTTGTTGAGTGTATCTGTACCTACTTAGTCTTGTGCCACAGGTCTGGCATGGCTCCCTCTCTATGAGGATGCCTTAGTGTGTGACGGTTCGATCGAAGAGAGGTTGACGGCAGCCTGTTGTTATACCTTTGCAGCAGTAGTCCCCAATAACGGCAGCACTCGCTCACGTATGTGCCTTCTTGACTGATGATGTTACCGCACTTGCAGCAAGCGAACACGTCTTTGTGTCCGTGAAAGCTGCATGCTGTGGACACAGCAGTGCGTCCAATGACAACCTTACTTGGAACTGCTGTAGCAAGGCAAGAGCGTTAATAGTTAAAACCCTACAGATCACCCACGAATGGTAATGCTCGCCGTTACCCTGTTGTGTATGATGCGATGTGCACATGCATATGATGCCTGTTTGTGCCTGCTGCAAGGAAAAAGTATCACTCTCCTGCTCGCGGCAAAGGGTGTGACACGAAGCATTTACATGTAGAACTTCAATTCACGTCGCGACTACCCGCCATGCCGTTACACATTTGTTGTGTTCTTTGTTGTTTTGTGCCCCCTATATCTACATACAGCAGATGGTTTTTGCCGGGTAGGCGTGTCGATCTGGCCTTCACAAACCCGCAACTCACACAGTCGACTGACTCTCGTCTGCATTACTCGCCTCCACCCCCCCCGCGATCAAACAAGCAGTCCCAGTAGGCGATGGGCCGGGTCGAAGCTACAGCAGGCTAAGGAGATCCGGCGGGTATGCCGTTTCGCCGAGCGGTATCACCAAGAATCATTTGTCTACTTGTATGCGTGTGAGGAGACCTAGCGGGGGCGACGTGGAGATTGAGGGAGTGGGGGGAGAGACACGACGGGTGCAGCAGCGCTCGAGACGACGGCCGGACTTGCGCCAGATAGGCCTGCAGGTGTGTGCCGAGAGCGTCGAGTGTGTCGAGTGACCTTGTACAATGTGGGCATTCTGCCCCCCGTGGTGTGTTTTGATGCCGCAAAAGCGAGTGGTAGGCTACGCGACACCCAAGCCATATGGTATCCCAAACACACGCATGAGAAAGTAACTTGGGCAGCACCCGACATGCAGTGGCGGCTACGGTTTAAGAGAGGGTCGTGACCAGCCAGTATTTTTCTCTTGAATCCGTTTTTCTCTTAAACCGCACTGTGACTTGTATGTATTTCTCATGGTCGTGACAAGGCAGTTTGACTCTCTTCAATCGGTAATTTCTCTTAAATAGTCTCTTCAACCGTAGCCGCCACTGTACATTGGCTACGGAATATCATTGATCTTGCGGAGACAGACCGGTTGGAGTTGGATGTTTTTCTCTCCTGCTTCTCTCCTCTTTCCGGTGACGGTGACGATTAGACCAACGAGGCCACGCTGCCGCGGTCTCTGATGAATGATAATGATCACAACGGGCTCACCCAGTCACCCATGATGTGCGGTTGTGTGATTTTTTTTCAAGTCCTCACGGGCGACCGGCCAGCTTCTGCAAGTACTGACTGCTGTATCTGTGCTTGCGTGTGTGCGTGTGCGTGTGTGTCTTTCTGTGGTAACATCGACCGCACTAACCGGCCGACCGAGGAAAATACGACGTTCTCAGTGCGGCCAAAACAGAAAATTCTTCTAACGGCTATGACCTGGGACCCGTTGATGGGGCTTCATCGCAGGGGCTACTATAGGGGTCTTCTCCGGATTAAAGACAGAAAAAACGGTATCATATATATGGCAAACGAAAAAAAATTGTGCATGTGTTTTCCCCTATCTTGTATGGTGCGTCTGAGGCACCTGAGGCACCTGAGGCACCTGAGGCACCAGCCGTGGTCCTCAAGGACAGGAAGGTTACTACTATTCTAGATTTTTTTGATGTTGCTGGTGGTGTTGGTAGTGTTGGTGGTAAAAGACGTGATGGCAACGTGAGGGTGTCGTATCGAAAAGCGCCTCGTTCGCTGGCATTCACTCGCTGTGGTTAAATAGCCCTTTTGACTCCAACCCTGGCCCTTATTCTAGCCCTATTAACAGCCCTGACTGAGTGACTCGAGAGGCCCAACGCTATCCCATCCCAGAGGCCAGCGGCAGTGGTTGCACGACAAGTCGGGGCAAGCGTTGACGATACCAAGGAGTAAATAGAACTCAACCCTAGTAGCTGTGTATCCCTTGTAACCATAACCGTTGTCACCTTAATAAAACCTAAACAACCAACCTATTCGTTCGGTCTGAAACCCAATTAACCCTAGTAGTAGTAGCCCTTGTAAAAAACACCTAACGACTTTTTGTTTACTTTCTAAAAACCCTAACAATGCCCTAATGACCAACCCCAGACCGCAGCGGCAGTGGTGGTACGGCAAGACGAAGTCGTCGACGTTGCCGGGGAAGAAGTGGAGGCAGAGGGTGACACCATCGGGCAGGAGTCGGGGGAGGAGTTCATGAACCTGGCGGAGAGTTTCGACGCCTCCCAACGCCTTGTGGAGGAGTCCATGATGGACCCGCAAACCGGGACGATCCAGGATCAGTACACCAAGTTATACATGCCGGTGAGTTGTATGTAGTCTAGTGGGCTAAAACAGAGGGAAAGAAGCACCCAGAATGGCTGACACCGCCTAAGCTAGGATATCAATGTTAGTATGTTTGGGGCGGGGTTGCAACCGCACCCAGGATGACTGGACCACCTACGCTAGGATATCAATGTTGGAGTCTTATGGGGGGGTTGCAACCGTAACCGGTAACGCCTATGGTACATTGTCACTAGGGTTAGGTTGAGGGTGGTGGGTGGTAGCAGGTATGGCTTGATGGTGATGAAAACAGAAGCAGAAGCAGGAAAACACAACGCGGAGAAGTGTGTGCAAGTAACAAACAATGCCAGTTTGTATTTCCTGTGTGACGCACACCGAATTGCGTCCAGCTAGCACGCAGCAGCAGTGGCCCCGAATTTTGGCAGGACCAGCTGGTGGCCTTAATCGACACCGATAGCTCGAAAAGTATTGTGCTGGTCTGCTGTCCGTTGTTCATCGTGTCGTGTACTTTGATGACTCCATGCCCCATTATTTATAATAGTTGGTATTGTCCGATGGTTATCTGTCCGTTGGCACCGCTCCTGCTCTGAAACCATCATTATCCTCATCATCCTCATTCATCCTCATCACGATCGCCCTGCTGAACTCAGGTAGATGGCCTGGTGATCAAGAAGACCTACGGGTTCTGGACGTGGCAGGTGTTCGGCTTCATCTTCGTGCAGCACTTCGTGAGGAACCTCATCCGCAAGGTAAGCGTAAGCCTGATGCTTTCTCTAGTGCTGCATGTCGTGCGCTTTTAGCGTGATTTGTTGGCTCCATTGCCATGGTTTTCACCGTATGTACATGAGTGCCGCGGTCGTGTATGCTCCAAACCTGGGGACGATTCTACCGTAGATTTGTAGCTCGATACAGTGTGAGGAACTCATGATGTTCTTGAAAATGTCCTTGAAGCGAGGAGTCTCCTTAATGTGATGTGTCCTAGAGGCGATGAACGACTGCTGTGCCTACAACAAGGGAGCCGGTTTGTGGAGTGCCGGTTATGTCTATCTCCCTTTCCGAGACGCTTACGGTGGTTTGGTTAGGACATTCATTCCACGGAGAGAGAAGTACTGACATGCATACGAGTTTTTTGAATCCATGTCTTTATCTTAAGTACACTTGAAGACGGGGAGAAAAAAATGAAGAAGCAGCTGGATTGCCTTTTGCTGGACGATCCCATGTTGATGTCGTCTGTTTCTACCTTGTATCAGTCTAGGGCCAATCAGAAGCCTTGCATCGGGCCTGTTTTTTCAAATTCGACCGTTTGTCTACACGGTTCAAATGCCTAATACTCCAACTCAAAAATACACAATGTATTGTTGACATTTATTGTCCGTCAGATGGTCGGCTCCAAAAGTACGCCCAACCCTCTGCTGGCACTAAAGCTCTCCTGGTACCATATATTTTTTCGGAATGTTCGCTCCTGCCTGATGTGGCCTTTTGTCTTGCTGGAATGTCGACATATGGCTCCTCCCTCATCTTATCTGATCTTGGCCCATCCTGAAATATGGACGTGTGGACGTGTGGGGGGCAGGGGGGCAGTCTCAAGAAGACCTCCATGTCGGAGTTGAACTGGGACCACATCGTGACGGAGCCGGAGCACCTGCTGGAGCTGAAGGCTTACTGCTGCGAGGAGTGCGGGTATACCCTCTTCCCAGCCCGAGGTATCTATGTCTCTTTCTTTCTACTGCTATCTATCAATCGATCTATCTACTATCTATCTAGCCTATCTGTCTATCTTGATATCCAGCTATCTACTTGGGTACCTATCTATCTTTGTTCATATGTGCAGTAAGGGGCCTAGTATTCGGCCGCCTAGTGCCGCAGGATTTTACCGACCTTACATCGTCAACCCGGCTTACCACTAGCTTGTTGCCCGCTGCTATGTGTTGGCCATTGGGCGATGTGACACGAATCGGATGCACGCGCTCTCTGTGTGTGTGCACCTGTGTCTATTGTGCCTATTGTTGTTGGGCTATCGTGTCTGCTGGTATTGTTTATTGTGTCGTGTTTCTTTTTCTGGTGTGTGTCTTCCCTCTGTTGTCTAATGTGCCTAGTGTAAGGTGTCATGTGTCTATTTCTATCGCAGCCTCTCTTTTGTGCCTACTGTCGTTGTCCAATGTGTCTGCTGTTGTGTAGTGTTTGTTGTACCTAACGAGTCTCTTGCTGTCTCTTGCTGTCTCTTGTGTGTTGTTGCCTGTGGTGGTTTAGGTCGGCACGAGGTGTTCTTCGACGAAGTGGAAGATTTCAAGTGCCCCGAGTGTGACGCGCCACGATCGTCCTTCTTCGATGCTAACGACAAGAATGACCCACACAACCAGAAGGTGGAGTACGCCGTATGCCATCTTGTTGTCGTTGTTGTTGTTGTTGTTGTTGTTGTTGTTGTTGTTGTTGTTGTTGTTGTTGTTGTTGTCCCTGTTGCTGTCGCTGTCGCTGTTGCTGTTGTTGTTGTTGTTGTTGTTGTTGTTGTTTGTTGTCCCTGTTGCTGTCGCTGTCGCTGTTGCTGCTGCTGCTGCTGCTGTTGTTGTTGTTGTTGTTGTTGTTGCTGCTGTTGTTGTTGTCATTGCCGTCGTCGTCATTCAGTTTTAGCTTGATCGCGGTTCATGAGAGGTGGGAGTGACTTGTTGTGCGCGTGATGGGCAGGCTGTGTTCATTGTGTGGCTGAAGTTTCAAGGTGCTTTAATGGCTGTGTTCACTCCACCCGGGCAACGGCGATTCTCCCCTTCACACAGCTGAGCCACGAATCCTCTCGAGTGATTTCCGGCATGCCTGATTTTCCTTCACGCGACGCTGTTAAATATTTGCATGCATACAATACCTCACACCTCCCTCTGTTGTCTTGTCTCATACTCCCCCGTGTTTGTTTCGTGTTTGTTTCGTGTTTGCAGCGCCTCGAAAAGATGGCGGCTAACGTGGCTGGACCGGGAAAAACAGATGGGGAAGGGGGGGGTAGCGAGGATGCTGACGGTGGCAGCAGCGAGGGGGAAGTTGTTGCGTCTGCGACAGCGGGAGCACCGTCGACAGTTTCAACGGCAGAGGGGGGGGGGGGGGGGGGGGGGGGGGGGGGGGGGGGGGGGGGGGGGGGGGGGGGGGGGGGGGGGGGGGGGGGGGGGGGGGGGGGGGGGGGGGGGGGAGGCGCGGTGCTTTTCTTGAAGACTGCCGCGAATTGTACGATACAAGATAACACGCCCCACAACAGATATCACACACCCCATCCATACTGTACCCCATACAACCGGGGGTAACGTTTCTACGGGTCGACATGAGCCCACAATGTATAAAAATAATAATACTCTCAGATCAAGTAGTTGGGCGAGATCAGATACATTCCACATCTCCGCGTAGCAACACTTCCGACGGCGTTCGTCGAAGCCAAAATGTTGTCGTCCCCGAGCGGTGTGTTTTTCTCGTGTTGCACACGGGACTGTATTGATCGTGAGAGAGCGCGAATAAGCTTACAAGCTTTGTTGGAAATCAGCTAGCTGCTGTCTGAAAAGTGCCGCACACAAAGGAAGGACATGCTGCTTGCAATGGAGCAGTGGTTGACCTCTGCGCCAGTCCAGTGTCCTATTGCCTTTGCCACACCCTGCTATCTTCGACACTCACTCGTCGATCAAGGGCATCTGGGGGGTACACTACGGTATAGCATAGCATTGCAACCAAAGGCGTGCTACGGTAGGGATCACTCATTTTTCCCTGCTCGTATACAATTTATCCCTGCTCGTATACAATTTATCACGCTGCTTGTGATTCTGTCAACACCACCGCTCAGGAGGATTTTCTCGAGTGCCCTCCCTTCCAGGTGTCTAACAAAACGCCACCGAATGCTTTCGTCGGCTTTCTCTCACGTACGTACGAGCAGACGACCAAGGGGGCGCCGGCACCAGCACCAGCAGCGCCAGCATCGGGCGCCCCCGAGCAGGCACCGCCAGAAAGTTCCGGGAAAAATCCTACGGCAGAAGAAGCGAATGGCGCTGATAATGATGATGATGACCTCCTTGACATGTAGACCGCTACGACCCGCTGGTGTGTTTGAGGCGAGCTAGATGCAGTAGGAGATCTTGTCGCTGCGTGCGCCATCGCCGCTCTGTCTGTTGGCCTTTAGTTCGTTGTGCTTCGTGGAGACGTGGAGCGGAGATTGCGGAGATTGTCTCGCTTCGTCGGACGGAGATGTTACTGTAAAGCTGAGATTTGTTCACGCCTTGCGAGATTGAGATTAAGAGCATGTGTGAGACAACCAACGCCTGGTATACGATACTTTATTGTGTGATCCTGTAGTTATGCGGCGTCTTCCCCCTGACGATACTGCGGGCCAGGGTACACTACAGGGTACATACAGTGCGGGGTAGAAGCTCCCCCGCGTGAGGATGTCTGTCTGGCTGCCTTGAGGCCAAGAGAAAGAAGATATGATGCAACTTGAAAGAAGACATGATGCAACTTGTTGTGGTTTACGCAACCGCGAAGTTAGGGTGCAATCTTGTGCTTTGCGAGTGTACAGCTTGGACACGAAAGCTTGCAGTTGCAGGTGAAGCTTGCTTGCTACGGCTGAGCGCGGTAGTGATGCCCTTAGGCCAGAAAAGTGCGGCCACCTATCTATCCGCGATGTGCTTCCTATGGCCTATTCAGCCTACCTACAGCGGGACAGTCGAGAACGGGTTTGGCACGCTTTCGTGCGGCTGATGCTTCGGTCATCGTTTTGATGACGCGCGTAGATTCGGACCCCGACTTTGTCGTCCGTACGTTATAGAGAGAGGTGTTCTCCAAGCCGAGAGACCACGTCATCCCGCCGAGCCCAGCAAGGGACAGCTCAGCAAGCTTCGAAAATCATACAAAAGTGTCAAGGGGACAAGCGTTTGTTACGCCTTGTACGTCATGAGGTTCAAGCACATTCTTCGTCATTCGTCCCCCCGCGAGCTATTTCCAAGCTCGATGGAGGTTGGGTATCTGTCAATCGAAACTCACTTTTTCTGTCTGTCATTTTTTTTCGCATAGCCTACCCCTTGCCCGACCCGGTCTCAAATGCTGTTCTCGAGCTACAGTTGTGCAACTCTCGTGGCGCCTCAAGTATGGTTCTGTAGGGAATCGCATTCCATGACCCCTCCCCGAGTTTGAGCAGCTTCCACATCGCTTCCACATCCTGTGGCCGACACTACTCGGCCTTGACTGTTCCTTGTCTGTTCCGCCATGGGAACGGCCGGTTGAACAGAGAAAGCGGGTCCTGCGTGCTGCGCGTCACACTCAAATCTTCCATTTTTGGTTTTGCGTTTGTGTGTGATTTCTTGCAGAGTGACGCTCGAAATGTGCCGCAAAGTTCGTGCGGTAATCGTCTCGGTAGGTTGCGCGTGTTGTTTTTTCTTTTAGGCTGACAAGACAGCCAAAAACAAGAAAGCATGTGGGTAACTAGACTACGGAGTATGCACTCTCTCATTCATGCTTGGAAACCATTTTTTTCCGATACTTTCCCCAAAGCGGTGGTGGTGGACAACTGTAACTAATACGTCTGGATGTAGGCTAGCCCCTGAAAGATAAGATACGAAGCCGAGAAGGAGCGAAACGAACGAGCAAGAATGTCTCTCTAGGTATAACCGACGCGAAATCCACAAACATCGCTTCTGTTTCCTCCCCTGTTCCCAAGCCTTTGATGATCGCCCTCTTACTTGAAGAGACACTACTGTACGCCAAACTCGCCCAAGCACTGAGCGGCCGGTTTTGACCGTGAAGTGCCCTCAAAACAACCCCAGCGCGAAGCCCAAGAAGTCAGCATCGGAAAACCCTCCCATTGACGACCCTTTGAGGGTCAGTTACCGCGAACTCGCCCAAGAAATTAACGGTTTGTCGCGATCATCTCGACTTGTACCACTGGAAGCGCCTACGCTGCTGGCAACGCGCTCCCCCGCGCGCGTTGTGCGCAAGGAAGGGTTGAGGTCCAGCATCGAAGATTTTTTTGCCGGGTCTCGATGCTGGCTGTGACTGTGGCCCTTGGAGAAATCTCCGTAGTGGAGCCCTGCTAAGTCTTCGCGTTGGGTCCTGTTAGCAGCAGAGAGACGCATATTGTGTGCTACACGATGAGAACCATGAGCGTAAGGTACACCCAATGAACGATCATGCTACATACAGGCGAAGGGTGTGAACGAATGCATGTGTACTTGATGTGAATACAACGTGGGGTCACATGAGCCTGTCATGTCCGCCACAGACTAGTGTAGGTCTGTACATCTACCCGGCATCAATAGTCGGAGAACGAACAGTAGTGCGTTGCGCCTAGAGTCACCACACTTGTGCTATACACTCCACCCACCCGGGTTCTGCAATGGGCGCATGGGTGTTGGAGAGGGCGAGGGTTTTAGCGGCGGACTTCCTAGCCTCCGAACGCTTGTGGCGGTCTAGCCGTTGCAGCATCGAGCGGTGTTGCGCATGCACCGGTTTGCCGTCTAGGGTCGCCAAGAGGTCTCCACACCTTGATGGGCGTGCATTGCATTCGCCGGCAGAGATCCCGGTTGTTGCAAGGGTTGACATCAATTGACTAGCATCGTTTGCACATCCCCGCGGTTGTGTACCCTGAAATTGGATTTCAAGCGTGGCTTGTAGTGTCTTGCTATCGTCGAGGACAACATACGTACGAGCGGTTCCTAACAACAAATAATGCACGGTCATGGAATAGACTAGTCTATGTTCTTCTTGAAGACTGTTGCCTCAGGCAACGGTTGTTTCACTCGCAGGAGTACGCCTGGAAGGGGAACAACAGTATACGTTGCACTTGACTCGGCGACAATGCAGCCGTGCATGAGAAATGCTCTGTCCGTCAATCCTCACCTTGTGACGGCTCTCTCGAAGTACTTGGCCATGCGACTGACAACGTTGCCTCTGAGGTCTAGGTCCCGCAGCACCTCCAGGCTGCTCACCAGATCAACCACCTATTGTGCGCCATATGGAAATGTCACAACTCTATGGTACGAATGCGAAGTTTGAATACGAACGCCTAAGAACGTCGTTTATCTATCGCACCATTGGATACATACAATACTTCCTGTCGGGGGTGTCCTAGCAAGGCGCGTGTAAGAGGACGATTCACATGCCTTTGGAAAGATCGATCGCACATTCCCGGCAGCCACACTGTAGTGGCTCGCTGAATGGGCAGGAACATCGTACATGGATGGCCCGCGGTTGGAATCCTCACAAAGACCGAAACGACAGAGCGAACATCCACAAAAAGCGAAAAATAAGCTTCCCTAAACTGTGATGCCTACAGTAGTGCAATGGGTCATTTGTAATCCCTCCTTTAGCTTGTGGACGTGCCTGCGCCATTTCCTGGATATCGTTCTCCGCCAAATTGAGGGTCTCGAGCCGGTAGAGGTGGAGGATGCTTTCGACTTCTGTGCCACCCATGCCGTTTCCCGAAGCATCGAGCAAAACTAACGAGTCCTACAACCAAGGACCGCGAGTGTTTGGTCGGAGGTAGGGAATCCATCGGGGTCAGTAAGGAGGTAAGCAGTAGATAGGGACCGTCCGTTGAAAACGAAGAGGAAGCCCGTTCATTGATGGTTGGTATCATGGTCTTGAGTAGTCCTGAATATTTAATCCGTGTTTCTGCTGAATCGATTGAGCCCCGACGATGGAACCATTCAATCGTCAACGCTCGGTTAGTCGCGACAAAGCTTATCTTGTTCCATCTCGGCTTTCGGGATATATGTTTGACGTCCCATACGGGTTCGAAATGGAGGTTGTAGACAAGCACTGGAAGTACTGGAGTATATTTTCTCCACGGTTCTCCCTGCGCCGCTGGCCTTTATTAAGGTGCTCTTGTCGTGGCGCCTACTATATAGCCTACGGTGTAGTCTGTCCTCGACGTGAAAGGCGACAGCTTTGTTCAACTTTGTCTACAGTGTGCTACACCCTCCGCACCAAGCACAAACGA
Source organism: Ectocarpus sp. CCAP 1310/34 (assembly GCA_902602495.3). NCBI lineage: Eukaryota > Phaeophyceae > Ectocarpales > Ectocarpaceae > Ectocarpus > Ectocarpus sp. CCAP 1310/34. Next base: position 27,447 of record CACKRE030004994.1, on the reverse strand, counting down.
CATGGAAAGAGACATGGTAGATCACCTTGATCCCGTCTATGGATGCTTGCTCGATGGCGAAGCACTGCCCTCTCTGGAGTCGCTGTCTTGCCACGTGCAGTTCTTCCAAGCAATTAGCGGCCTCAAGCCCGCACAGCTTCGAGATAGAGTTCCTGCTCAAGTGCCTGGCAGGATCCGGTTCAAGGCCACCCGTTAAGTGCGTTTTCGAGGACTTGTTTCGTCTTGCACTTCCCTTGGGGACTTCCACGTTTTTGTGGCGGGGGGATTCGTACGTGCCAGACCCATCATATCTTATCTGGAGAAATCGAGCGGTGGCGAGAAAAGCTCACGACCCCTGGCTCTGACTCGAGACAGGGAGAGTCATTTCCTTCGTGCGGTGCTGCAACCGAACTTCAGGGGGGCGAGGCGTTCGACTATTTGAGCTACGCATGAAAACGCTTACAATTTTCGTAGTCGTCTGCACGACAGGGTGCCCTGAATAGTGGTGAGCAAGTTGTTGTCCGCGAAGAGTTGCTCGATTTGCTGGAGCTTTTCCAGGCCCTTGAGAGACTCCACGCAGTTGTCGTACAGGTACAGGACCTGCCGTGAATAAAGAAATGCATTGGAATTTACACGACGTCTATGTATGTACACGTCGTACATAGACTAGGCTGGCTCAAATATTTGTTGCCTACCCCTAACCCTATGTATGTAGTGTTACTGCACTAGACTAGTCTACATACATACATACAGTGGATCCATCTGTTGATTTCGTGATACAGGCGAGAAGCGCGGGAATCCCCTCTTGGTACCCCCATAAGCTCTGGCGGCAATACCTTGAGAGAATGACACGCGTCAAAGACATCTGGGTTGTCGAGGCTGGAGATGCCCTTGTTTTGGAGGCGAAGGTGCGTCACGCGAGAGAGATAGTTGTCGTCCGACTCGTTTCTCCTGTCAATGCCAAAGAATTGGCGCCCATTTAACGCGAGTACAACAAAACTTGAGGGGCATCACCAACGTAAACGAAGTGCCGCATGCTACAGCAGCATCAGCGGTGTATACAGCAGTAGTCATCAGCATGCAACAATAGGATGGTAGGATGCGATCATGCACATGTGCGCATATTCGTGCGTGATGCGTAATCGGTGTCGAGGTTTTGTGTCAGCTTCGCGGCGTCAGCGATGACGATGCACCGCTTGAGTAAGGAAAAGTAACATCGCAAGGGCATCCCCGATACGTACGGCCATCCCACAACCCCGAAACAAGGCGATTTTGCGGCCAGGCATGTCCCCTGCTGGCGCCGATCCATCGGACATACACACGACCTCGCGGATGCGGCGCAATTAATTGGTCTGCTGGCCTCCGAGGCATGTCTGCTGCTTGGTGCTGTTTGTAGTCTCTCCTTTTCTCTCCCGAGCAAACAACACACCCGCAACTAACACCACGGATCTCACATTCCGTACAACCGTACATACCAGACACACCTCCAGAGTCTGCTCTCAACGGCCACGCCCGTGGCGTAACAAACGTACGTACGTGTATGTGTAGGATACACACGGATGATGGACGGTTCCTAACGGCTCGGCCCGACGTACATAAAAGGACGAGAAGAATGGTCCTCACCGTCTGGTCGTGGCCGTACTAGATAGAGCCAGCTCGCGCGTAGTCCCTCTCCTACTGGCAGAGGAAGCTCGTGACGAGCTTTCGTCTGAAAATTCTCCCGTGTTGGACTCCATGGCCCTGGTGTATGAGTGTTGCTCCATTGGAACAAGACAACATCTATCGCGATCCGTCGTTTTGTTTTTTTGCTCGCCGTTTCAAAAGATCATCATGATCTTCGGTTGGTTTTGGGATCCAGGAACAATCTGATTCGAGGTGTTTGGGTGTCTACGGCTACGGTGTTGGCCCGCAAAAAAAGTGGGAAGGAGATCAAACACACGCATCACCCGCCTTGGGTCTGTGTCGTGCCACTTTTCGCCGTGGGACACGCGTTGATATCAAGCGTAGACTAGTATTATTCGATTCAAAATAAATGCTTGCACCTATCTATCTGAGCTGCCTCACTCTGAAAAAAAATGTTACTCCCTTACGCGGAGTGTCCACCGAAGGAGGGGCTCGAACCCTCGGCCACAAGATTAAAAGTCTTGCGCTCTACCGACTGAGCTACTCCGGTTCGCTGAGCGATGGGTGGGGTATCAACTACTGACGAAAGTACTCGTATTTTGCGCTGGCCCCAACACGATGACTCAATCCTACCATCATTATTATTGGATGGGAGGATAAAATACATGCCGTGAACGTAACCCCCCAAACAAGTTGGACCGGTGAACTGCGGGAAAAGTTGTGAAAAGTCGTAGTAGTGAACGTATGCATTTTCTCGATTCATTTCTCGTAACAATACGAACATGCGCAGCAGGTGGTAGACTACGTGTGCATGTGGACGCAATGGAGAGCACAGAGCTCCTTGTAATGGTACTGCTACTGCGTAGATTCTCTTTGTCAACCAACGAAAGAGTGCTGGTGTTGGGTTGCTGGAGACGAGGTCAGTGCCAATATATTTCTATGTAGGTTTTTTTGTGGCACGACAGCGCACCCAAATACTACTACTTCCATGTATTATTTTACTTCTACCACCGTGCGTTGTTTGTTGTTGTTGTTGTCTAACTTACCCAAAAAAGGTATAATGTAGTCTACGAAACAAGATGGACCCGAAGGGTCCGCAAGCCAACAGTCTAGAACTCAACGACAGATAGTCTAGACTAGGCCACTCCGCTCGCCTTTACATGCTATGCGTGGTAACCCTAGACTGGAAAAAGAAGAAAATAAAAGAAAGATAAACAGAACCGTAGTATATAATAAAACTGGAATAAATGCGGGTATGACTACATCAGCAATCAATACCTCACGAACAAAGGACGATTGATGGTACTGGCCGAGGCGTCACTGACTGTCATTGTCCACTCTCAAGACTTTGCATTGGTTGGTTGTGGTTGAACACATCCATCCATCCCCTCGAAGAACGTCTTTGGGGATTAATTATTATATTGGTTGGCGTTGTTTTGGGACGTTGCAAGACTACATACAGTAGTAGTCTGTTGACGAACAACGTTCATGATTTCTTGCTTTCATTGCCAACAAAAAAGCTAAGCAGGACAGTACAAGCAGACTAAACAAGCGACCAAATAGTAGTAAACGGTGGACCGCAAGTGAACGCTACTTTTGATCGACTCCAATGTTTGTCCGTAAGGGTCAAGTGTTGGTCGACGACTTTACTTAATACGTTATCACCGATCGGTGTTGGGGATTGGGAAATATAAAAAATACCATCCACAAGTATGAAAAAGCCGCGACACTAATCTTTGAACGCAAAACACCGACCCACACCAGTCACTCTCGTCTACACCAACAACAGCTCGAACGCTACGCACCACACAACGCCTCGTTTTACGTTCTTGCAAAAATATATCGTAAGAGAGGGCCAGCGCATGAGAGCACAAATTCAGCGAGCTAGCCAGACTTCTATGTCGGAGATTAACCATCGGGGCGGGCTTCACCCACAATTTTTCTAGCAGCAGCACCGAGCTTGCGAGCAAGCGTTACATGCAAGTATCTACCTCCGGTGTCTTTCCTCCCCCCCCCCCCCCCCCCCCCCCCCCCCCCCCCCCCCCCCCCCCCCCCCCCCCCCCCCCCCCCCCCCCCCCCCCCC
>CACKRE030004993.1:159728-174288 GCA_902602495.3 Ectocarpus sp. CCAP 1310/34 | reverse complement strand
GACCGCCCCCCGTTCTTCTGTAACAGACGCACGAGCCTACTGCAGGTACTTTTGTGTATCCACCACAAAAAACTATTCCACCTCCCGATCTAGTACAGTGGGTGGCCCGATATAGTGCCGGTTGAATAGTGCCGGTTGCCGGTATAGTGCCGGTGTTTTCGGCTCGCACACACCGGAATATCAAGTCTTTCTGTACTCTGAATAGTGCCGGTGCCCGGTATAGTGCCGCTTTGCTCTCTGAACACATACCGGCACTATAGAGGGCCCCCTACTGTATATGTCATGTTTTGTAATTTCATGTCGTTCAATGTGCGAAGGGCACGGGAGAACATTTTCTCATCATTGCCTCCTGATGACGTGGTCGCCGATAGAGACATGTGGTTGATGAGGTTTCATCACCGACATGTGGGTGTGTGTTAAATGCAGTGGGTATGTTCACCTCTCTCGTCCATGTGTAGGCAGGAGGTATGGCTATCTCTCCCATTTGTGGGCAGCGCAGACCATAAGTAAAGACAGAGTTGTTTATCAGTTAGTTCATGCATGCTACATCATTTGTGTTTGACAAGGGAGGAATGAGAGGTTGCGCGTGTGGGGTACTCCCTGTGTCCGTGTTGTTCCCATATTTTGTCGCATCAAGTGGCAGCATGTGCCATGGACAGGTAGACGTGGAAGGACGGCGACAGGTGAACGGCAGCACTAGTATGTCCTGTATGGTGACATGTTGGGCTTGTACAGAGACGCAGTCCATCTTCGACCACACACAGAGGGGTTTGTTCGTACCTGTAGGGATTTTTCGAAGTCCTGGGTCAGCCAAGAGCAGCAGCAAGGAGCAGACGCAGTGCAGTATACTCTAAAGCTTTACAGTCTGTCCTCCTCAAGTCCTATCGGAGATGATTAGTATCGCACAGCGGCTGGATCCGATGATTGTAATTTCAACAGTCGCAAAGGAAAATGCCCACAAGCCGATTCGCAAGCAACGCACGCAAGGGGAGGGACGTTGAGGCACCACGGGGAAAAACAGATCGAAATATCATCAGAGTGCTTCGTATGCTACGTCCAACTCGACTGCGGTGACTGCAGTCTCGTCCGTAGGTTTCGATGGGCAGTTCTTTGCGTTGTGCCCCTTTTTCCCGCACCTCTGGCAAAGCTTCTCTGGGCATGCATATGCAAAGTGGTCCCCATCGCAGATGTAGCACCTGACTGACTTCTTATCGTTGGCCAGGTACGCATCTTCGTCCCCTCTGGTTTGTGTCGATCGTCTCTTCCCTCTCCCGTTCCCCTCTACTGCTACGAACGCATGATGATTCGCTCGCCGATCACTCTTCCCCTTCTTTTCCTTCGCTTGCAGTTGCCCAGCCCGTGAGCGAAGCACTCTTAAAATCTCTTCTTCATCGAGTGTTTTCTGGGCGAGTAGCTGTTGCTGTTGAATCTCAGATTTCGGGGAAAGCGCATCGGGGAACCATGCAAATACGAGCCTTTTTGTGGAGTTGTTGAAGATCACTCGGGTCAGCATCCCCCACAGATCCCGGTATGTTTGTGGCCATCTCCCCTACTTCCACCCCCTGCTCTACCAGCCATCATCGTCTATGCCTAGGACCACAATGTCTCTGCTGTCACTCAAGGCACGACCCATTCACAAGTCTGCACCTGCGTAATGAAAACATCAGCCGGTTCTTTTCATCTCCGATGACGTCCAACTGTTTAAGACGTGGTATCCGGGCATGCGGGCTGAAAGCATACCGTGAAGCTTGCTCCTCTCTGCTGACTCCTTCTCGCCAGGTAGCACCGTATGGTGTCGGCTCTCGTGATTCCGGGCCTCGCAGTCCTCTCGCTCCCTCGAGCCCTCGTCCGGTATTCGGCGCGTGGTCCAACTGGCCCGCGCCAGGGAAGGCGTGCATCCTCCCCAATGACTCCCCCCCGCCGCCTGCTGCGGTCGCACTTCCGGCGGGCGGTGTCCCGGGCACTAAACGGGACAAGGTGTCCATGATGCCCTCCAATTTCTCCGTCACCATCCTCTCCAGTCTGGTGCTGGCGTCGCCCCCGGCGTCGTCGATGGCCGTCCTAGGCTCCTCATGAGTCGGGCCGGCCTCGCCCCCGAGAGAGTTCCCAGAGTCTTCCGAAGACGTGTGTGTCTCCCGCACTAGACTATGGCGTTAACGCCACAAAAACTCTAGAGTGTTGATTGGCCCCAAGCCGAGTGCTGCTGGATGAGCACGGTTGTCCCGGTTGACAATGTGAAGAGATGGTAAAGTCGTTTCATTGCTTGTCCTCGTAGACACAAGCAACGGAAGAGAGTGAGCACCAGGATGCATCACAAACATCGAGGCACTCGTACAACAGCCGCAAGTAATTCCTCGTAGTATAGACGCATTCGGGACTCGGAACACGCGACAGCGGAACACGTGACAACTTGTCAAAGATATGATCGGAGATACCCCGAAGATCCAAGAACGAGTAACAGCCACTGCTTGCGCAATTGCATCTAGCTCAAACCCACACATGGATATCACCACAGTAGCCTTCGTAAGGATGGCATAATCCACCTCACGAACAGAACCCGGCTTTTCATTGAACACGACATCAACAACCACAACAACAGTGACGTGGTTCCTGTTGGTATGCCCTTGTTGTGTAACCTCCAGAGTCCAAAGAGTGTTGTTAACGGCATGTATTATCGTAGGGGGACATGAGGGAGAAGGAGGGAGGAAGAGTGCCAGGCCCAAAGCCAGTCGAAAAGGGGGCCCGCAACTCGTATCTCAAGGTCTCTCCTAGCCGCCCCTCAAGGCAATCCCATCTGCGGTACACGAAACCGCCAGTGATTTGGTACAATCCGACTAATCTACCTCCACGCACGAACACCCTCCCTTGGTTCTTTACGCCAGTGAATAACCATCACTCGTGCGTCGAAGAGTACATCCGAAAAGCACCTAAAACAACGCAAATCAGAAACAAGGGGAAACCCGCCATCGGATCAAAACCCCTTACAAATCTCAACGCCTTCACGCCGTTCATATCATGAAAGATTCCAACGGCCGTACTGCAACATCAAGGCAAGACAATATCTACCACCGCCCCCGGCTCGCTCTCTACGCCACGCTCGGCTGACTCGACAAGGTCCTCCCTGCGCAGCACAAAAACAAATCATCAAGCACGCCCCTACCCTTCTGGTGAGGTCGTACAACAAACTTGGCCAAAATAGCAACCTACGATGCACCTGATATTCATTGTCCGCTCCTCGAATAACACTGATAGTCTACACGCCGTATGCCCTTCCTTACGCAACACATGCCTAGTAGTTGGGGACGACTTCATACGCCCTCTCTAGTGTGCCAAACAACGCGCGTCGCTTTCCCCTTCTCGGAAAGGCGCTTTCCTTTCTTCATTCCTTGAACAAAGGCGACGCCTGGTGAGTTTCGAACTCCCGGCGTATCCTTACTCGTTACATGATCTTATTCACCAGACTACTCAGTCACTTGGTTGCCTAGAAGCAAATACACGTGGCGATCGTCCAGCATTCAATCAACAAATCAGACACATGGTACATGCAACATCGTGGAAACACGACCAAACTCCTCCCGTAAATAGAGTCCAACAACACCCAAGAGGCAACGCCCTCCGTCATCCAATAACTGCAAGATCGAAATAGTTCCACCTCAATCATGAGAGGACGACCATAACTCTGTCACGTTGCAGAATATCTGCAGACCGGGCGCAAAACTCTCCGAGCATTACACTCTCCAAAACAAAAAACCCACGCACGGCGCCACCCTCCCTTATTCTGCAACCACACAGGCCACACAGGGAACACAAAACAAGCGGTGACGCGTGAAACTCGAGCATGTGGCGGCGGAAACACCCATGGATTTCAACAAGCAATTAACAGCGATCTATGCAAGTCCGCAACAGCGCCTCACTTGCGACTATTCACGTGCAATACAAGTTATCGCCCTTTACTGCTAAACGCCACATACAAAAGAATCAGAAAAAAAAACAAAATAAAACACATTCCGGTACCAACCAAAATGAAGATAGTGCCCGCGGAAATCCACCGCGCGGCTGGTCCGTTTTGCTTCCCTCCCCACCCGCCCACACCCGACGTCCCTCGGCGTCCCGACGTTCCTCGGTGTAGCGGTGTAGCAGACAGGCACACGACGGCTTTCTCGTGTCTTTGAACTCCACCATCCCACAGCTACGTATTTCCGGGCCCCGCCAGCTGATGATGTAGAGTGCACGCGGTACCCCACGCGCCTTGATGTTCGCTGCCCCCTTCCCGCTCTTGGTAGAAGGCAGCCACGGCCACTGCCGTGCTGCTGGGTGTGGCCAAATACTCCAGCACTTCTCACACAACTTCCGTGATACCCCGCCTATCCATCGGGGCCAGGAAGCACTTCTCTCCCCGCATATCCATCGGGGCCAGCAAGATTTTTCTGGTACCCTTCCCCGCACACACGACGGGTTGGGTTCGCGTGCCCCCTCCTACACGCTCCTTAATGGGGATAAACACAAGAGAGCACACACTACTCTCAAGTGTACACGAGTGTTCTCCACCCGTGTTCGCGGGCCACATACCTTGCGGGTACAACCCGCGGGCATTCCCGCTCCGGCCTTGTCTCCAGACCCGCCCCAGCAGACATTGGTGTTGTATACCTCCAGGCCATCTCCCGGTCTTGTGTTCCTTCCATGCTGCTGGGGTGCAGGCGGCAGAACTCCACCGCCTCCGCGTGCCCCCTCCTACACGCCCTTTTAATGGGGACAAACCGATATAGCAACCGGCTCGGGAGTAGCGGATACTCTCCTCTGCTCCCACGACCCGCACCTGCGGGCGAGCGGCAGCCTCCGTGCTCCCGCTCTATGGAGCCCCCGTTGGGACTCCTGGTGGACATGCACTACACAGCATCCCCACCGTCGACAGCATCCTCTTGGCGCCGCCTAACTTCGTCCGACCCCTCCTGAGTGGATAAGTCGGTCGCTGGGACACTTTCGCTAGTGCCCCCAGCTGTAGCAACTCTGCTGTGCAACAGCTCTGCCACAACTTCTACAACAGACGGAGAGAGTTGGTGTACTGGAATGCACCAAACACACCTTCAGCAGGGACCTCAACAGCCCGCACCTGGGCGCCATCCACGTCCGGCCTACTGCTGCTCTCTCCTCCCGCAGTGTCGCCCTCCCTGACGACCACGCAGCTCTTGGTGGCTGCTAGGTGGAACACACAAATCCCGCCGCACCTGCCGTGCCTCTCGCAGCACGGCCCGACTAATCCTGGCCTCGCCCACCCGACTTGGCCTGCAGAAGCGATGGCAGCCTGCCCATCATCTCCTACACCCCTGGTTCTCGCCAAAACTCGAAACCCTAGTCAAAACGTGCGCGTCGTGTCACTCAGTAATGTCCTTACCACGGGATCACGCACAACCTCCTGCTGCCGCTTCTCACCACAACTGAACTCTGAAGATCATCGGGCTCCTCAGCGGGATGCATTCTAGAATGTTGGTATGCCCTTGTTGTGTGACCTCCAGAGTCCAAAGAGTGTTGTTAACGGCATGTATTATCGTAGGGGGACATGAGGGAGAAGGAGGGAGGAAGAGTGCCAGGCCCAAAGCCAGTCGAAAAGGGGGCCCGCCACTCGTATCTCAAGGTCTCTCCTAGCCGCCCCTCAAGGCAATCCCATCTGCGGTACACGAAACTGCCAGTGATATGGTACAATCCGACTAATCTACCTCCACGCACGAACAGTCTCTGCCCTCGCCTTGTCTTCTGCCCCTTTGGTGTCGTTGCTGCATGTCGGGAAGGCCCCAGCCGGTGTTTGGATACCTTCACCGTCGCCCTCAACCAGACGTCAGGCGGTGGTGCATGGTATACGTCAACCGCACAACTCCAGTTGGCCTCATTGCAGCTCTGCAGTTCATGTCGAAGTGTGCCTAGCCTGGATCTGAGGGTCAACCGCTACACGCCCGAACCCCTGTGGGCCCGGCCCCCCGACAGGGAGACCCGCCGAGCAAAGCAGCGGCAAGTCGGTCGCGTGCCTATCCTTCGGGCGCGTGTGGTGATCTGGGAGCTCTCGAGTGAAAATCTTCGTCTTGGCGGAGAGGGCTTGGCTCCGGCGCAGTGCTTTATATTCAACAACCCTGCCAATGACAGGATGGATCGAAGGGTGTGGCCGCCGGCGCTCAAGGAGTTGTTCTTCGGGATGATGTTCGACAGCCCGTTGGAGAATATGGTGTGGCCGTCGTCGCTGGTGAAGGTCTCGCTCGGGAGTAACTTCAATGCCAATTAACCAATTACTTGGCCAGCATCGCTGCAGAATCTCAGCTTTGGCTGGCTGTTCGACCAGCCGATGGACCTCGTCACCTGGCCTACATCCCTCACGGAATTGTGGATCGGGCGGAGCTTTAACCAGCCCGTCCATCAAACCGTGTGGCCTCCGTCTCTTGAATTGTTCAAGTTTGGGAGATACTTCGACCAGCCTTTAGACGAAGTCGCCTGGCCGGTATCCTTGAGATAACTGTTTTTCTTCGGTGCAGAGTATCAAGCTCTCGACCAGTTTCCTTGGCCAGCATCGCTTCAGAGTATGCTATTTTTAGGCATGGTGAGGAACGCTTCTATCGACCGCGTGGTGTGGCCCGAGTCACTCAATAATTTAGGGTTGGGAGAGGGCTTCAACCAGTCACTAAATGGGGTCACTTGGAACGCATCGCTTCGGCACCTGGACCTGGGCGATGACTTCAACCGGTCAATCGATGGAGTTACGTGGCCCCCGTCACTGCAGCAGCTTTCCCTCGGGGAGAATTTTGATCAGTCGATTGGCAAAGTTTCGTGGCCGCCATTTCTGCAGCACCTCAATCTTGGGTAGGTATGATTTTAATCAACCGGTGGATGAGGTGAAGCGCAAACGCTGGACTTTGGGAAGCACTTCAACCACCCCGTTGTTATAGCCACGTGGCCAATGTCCCTGCAAAATATTTCGCTCGGGTTCGCGTTTAACCAGTCCATCGCCGACGTCGAGTGGCCTGGATCCCTTCAAAAGTTGGATTTGGGCGAGCTATTCAATCAACCAATCGCTGAAGCGACGCTGCCGGCCAACCTCCAGCAGCTGCGGTTCGGGTCGTTGGGTTCCCACTTCAACCAGCCTGTGGACAGGGTCCGTTGGCCTGCGTCACTGCGATCGCTTGAGTTTGGGATATCCTTCAACCAGGTACAGCGTGTAGTGGCGACGGTTTAACCCTTTCGTGACTGGGTTCTTTCTGGATCTTCCGCGGTTTTTTTTGTTCTGCCGGGATCGAATAGACCGATGAGTCATGAGACACACACGACACACACACTTGAACGTTTGCACGTTTGCGCACCAACAGGTTCCCACACAGGTCAACCGCACGCACCCCGTGGTGCCACAAAGGTTTAGTGCCCAACAGCAGCGTAACCCTCACGTGAAGACTGTGATGGGTGACCGATAACTACACTGCTGTACTGCTGTTGTAGGTGCTGTTGGAAACCGGAGGAGAGAGAGGAGAGGGCGCCGTATTTCTTTACCCCAAACACGATTATCACATGATGATGGCATACATGGATACAGCAGCAGCAGTAGACATACATCGCATGCACAGCAGTTCTACATGTCACGCTACCCCGCCGCCGATGCAGCACACTGGCGCAAGGCATGTGGCACCGCCTCCAATGCCACTTGGTTGGGTGGGAAATCCTTTGGAGACAAGAAGCACACACGCACGTACGGTTTGTTGGGATGCATGCATGCGAAACGAAATGAAAAAGCGGCAGCAGCAGCAGCAGCAGCCCGCGGCAGCAGCAGCAGCAGCAAGCACGAGCCGCGCGAGAGATAGACTATGCCTTGTGGTGGCAGTTGGTTGAAGACGGACAAGGAAAACACTCGAACGCACACTCGCGCAGGAGAACTCGGGGAGAGGCCTCGTAAGCTTGGCCTTCAGTTCTGCAACCACATTCCGAAGGCAAGGAAGAGGGCACACAACTCAACAGCGAGAGCATGATTTTTCGTACCAGATAAAGACAGGTTTTATCATGCATGCTATCGTCCCTGAAGTCACGAAAACCCTCTCAAAAACGCGAAGGCACGGGGGCGGGTGTCTCTGTTTGACACTTTGTCACTCCTGCCACAGCCTGCCAGCACCACAGCAGTACAGTACCAACATCACCACCATGGACCCAGAGGAAATTGCTCAGTTCTGGGAGGTCAAAACGGCCTCATGATCGCGTTTCTGCGTGCTGGACTGAGGTCCACAGCAGCACAGCAGCAGCGCGGGATGCAGGGTGCTGCGGAGCATTGCAACTCCCAGGCTTTCAATTTTCTGTATAGGGGACGTGCTTTTGCTGTCCCCGGTCGTTACTTTGTTTCTTTTCGAGCGGTCTAGTCGTACCGTCGAGCGGTCGTCGATGCAGGTATCCACAGCTCAATTCGGTTCGAAAACTGTCGCACATAAGAGTTATCGTGCATGCTAACATGCACGATTGGGGGGTGTAGTCACGAAAGGGTTAAGAGAGAATATTATGGAGAGCATGCGAATTTGTGAGAGCAAAGACGCTTGTTCTGGCCATAAGAAACAAATACATACTTGTTGCAGAATTATTTAGATCTAGTTGGACTCTTGAAAGAACTTTTGAAAATATATATTTTTCAGGGCATCAAGGGCCCCTCCACCCCCAGTGGGAGGCGGGGCCCGAATCGCAAGGCGAAACAGGCGGGTAAGCATTGTACAAAGAGATAACCAAAAGATTTGATGGAGGAGCGTATCGACTGTTTCTTACATGGAAGTTAACCCCTCTTTTTGTTTTTTGCGGCAAAGAAAGAAAAAATGAAGGAGAGAGTGTGGGGTGAGAGACAGAAGTACAGCAGGAGATGAGTGTACTTCTGTAGACGCAACAGCTATCTCGACGCATAGGCCATGAGGGCTGCCCGCGACAGGACGTTGGGCACAGACAGGGTCGTCGAAGGTTGATGCGTGGTCGCGGTGCGGCCGGTAGGGCAGGTTCGGCTTGTAGACCTCGAAAAGACCAGTCGTCAAGCCGCCGAAACTACCATGTTCAGTTGATCAGTGAACATGATCAGTGGGAGGGCGTGTAGACCCATAGCTGGTAGTTGTACCTCTGTACTTCTCTGTCACCTCTGTACTTCTCTGTCACCTCTGTACTTCTCTGTCCCCTCCCCAATGTGAGCCCTGCCGGCTCAATACAGCTCCTGTGATTTTCCCACAATTCCCACAACAAGCACGCAAGCACACCAGCTCACACCTAATAGAAAGGTGGTGTGTGTCTACTTAGACTATTTATTCATTTTTTGCCTTGCGACAATTGCAGATGTACCTCAGAAAACTTTCACTTAATGTCTCATACTCTACATGAATATTAAACCAATACGAAGTACAACAACACATAATATGTAGGACTTATTTCTACTGTCACTTACATCGTAAAAATATCTCCTCTTCAACTTGAAATACAACCAATGACAATCCTCATGGTATCCTACATGCGTTCGTAAGCTTGCTCAAATACTACTGCGTTGATGTCCTCTTGTAAAAGCTGAAAACCAACAAATGCTTTGATCCATGCTACATCTCCGTGTTGGAAAAGCCCATTCTTCTCCGTTCATGATAACATCTTACCCTATTCTACGCAAATCTGTCACATCTACTCTCAAACAAGACGCCAACTTCAAACGAAAAAGCGTTCTACGATGCGTCTACACTCCATCCCCATATCATTGGCGTTGACTGGTTCGAGGTCGATTCGATAAAGAAAGGCTGGCCATTTGACTACTACATGCATAGTCATTGACTATGCACTATCTATGCACTATGCATTGGCATGTAGTCAAATGGTCAGCCTTTATCGAATAAAAGATACGCTCTCGGCTCGTAGCCAATCCCAGGGGAGCTGATAGGGTGTATGATCTCCGGGGACGGACCCTCGCCACAAGATGCTGCTATTAGGCGATAATGTTGCCTTGAAAGTGATCCACTGGGATTCGAACCCATGCATGAATTCTTTATTGCACGAAAGCTGACCGAGACGGAAAATGGCAGTGTGTGGCGGTCGAGAAACCTGACGTCTGGGCTTGCGCAGTTGACCAATGAAGGTATGCTACTAGAGCAGTAGCATGCCTTATGACATCAAACAACGCCTGTGTGGGCAGGGAGGATTTTCGGGACACTTGCAAATGCTACCCTTATGTCTATACATCAGGCAGAAGCGCTTGCAACGCCGCATGTACGCGTGCGGAACCGCATGAAAGGTAAACTACGCGGGGTGCAGCAAGCACGTTCTGGACGTTACTTTGGGGCACTGGGTAGTCGGCCGTGTTAGGCCGAGAGAGAGGTTGAGAGAGAGTCGAAGAGCGAGTGGGAGAAGGGAACTTGATTGGAGAGAGACCGTGGTGGTGGTGGAGAGAGAGGGAAGAAGTGCGCAGCACGCACGCAAGCCTCATCATCGCACCGACCACGCCCAAAGGGTCCCCGTGACTGCGCCGGTGGTACCCTTTAACACACGAAATTCCGAACATGTATCCCCCTGGGATCCTCACGACCAGATGCCGCTGCGAGTAAATCTAACATCCCCCCCGCTCGCAACAGTTTCTCACTGCGAACTTCGCTAACACCCGATATCTAAAAAACAAGACGTATTTCCCAGAATATATGCCATGAAGACTGTCTCATTGTCGTAGATCGACGGCTCATGTTCGTGTGGGTGAACAGTCCAGGGCATTTCTGTTTGTTTTCCGACGCCCTCAAACATTCGCATACCCGCACTTCTATGCATGACGCCGTAATTTCGGTCGCTGGACGCAAGTCTACGGCCCACGTTGAGGTAGAACATCCCGTGCCCTCTGATTTCCCCGTGCAGCTTCCGGACGGCTTCGCCGTCCCTTCCGTTCAAGGGGGGGGGACTGACGACGTTTTTTCTCAGAGTACTACCTTGATGATGCCCTGCTGGTTGAGGTAGAACACTTTAAGGACGGTCGCCGCTGTCTCGCGTCGCCGAGTGCGCTGGCATCTGATCATCATCGTCTTTTCGGGGAACGGGGCCCGGGCGACCCCCCTGTTCTGGCCGCTCGTAAAGTGTCGTCGTGGTCCACGTGTCTGGAAGTGCTGGGCTGGCAGATTGACACCGGTGCCATGACTATCTCGGTGCCAGAGACTAAACTAGCCAAGCTCTGTGCCCTTTTTGAGCTGTGGCCGTCTTCGCGGCGTAGCGCGCTAGAAACTGAACTGCGGTCCCTAGTAGGCAAGCTGCTGCATCTGAGCGCCGTTGTCCGGCCGGGCAAGTTCATGGTCCGGCGTATGATGAACCAGTTAGGCATGGACCCAATCGCCGTGGGGCGTAAAGGGTCACACTTCGTGCAGAGTGGCCAGTCCCGTGCGGTCATTCCGTTAGGTCCCGAGTTCCATAGTGATCTGTCTTTTTGGCGCCTCTTGTTGACAGGGGCTAGTTTTCATGGGGCAAGTTCTCTATCCGCCCCACTCACGTCTTTCTATTTGCACCCTCCTCGCATTTCTTTGTTTTCGGACGCGTCGAGTGATGCTATGGGGGGATACTGTCTTCACACGGGATATTGCTGGCGCTTTGATCTGTCCCCGGCACACCGCCAGGCGTTTCGCGACGACAGCGTCGACCTACACAATCGTCTCTCCATTAACCTGCTTGAGCTGTTCGCCATGATGATCACCGCGTGGTCATTTGTGGGGTCAGGCGCATGTCCACGGTACTCTAGAGAAGGGATCCTCATGCGGGGGGACAACTCTTCGGCGTGTTCCTGGGTCAATAAATGTCGGGGGGGTCGGGAACCGCGCGCAGGTGCCGTAATGCGCATGCCAGGAGGTCTAGAGGTGGGGTGTGGATGGAGCTTTCGCGCCAAGCATATTGCAGGGGTCGAGAATGTTTTGGCGGACGGGATGTCGCGCTGGGAGAATCACGCATCGATTTCATCTGATTTACAACGCTTGCACCCGTCTGTGCGCTGGCGTGAACAGGGGCTGAGCCGGGAGGGCGTAGACTTGTGTACCGGAGTGCTGGACTCCAGTACGTCCGCGGAGCGGTTGCGTTGTCGTCTCGAAAAACTTACGAATCAGGCTTCCGTTCTTGGCAAGCTTTTCGTGCCTCCATAGACGCCCCTATATACCTTCCGGAGGGGGGTTCGAGCCACGATTATGTGATGGCTTTGGTTGAATTCGGGGGGTGGTGCTGTGCATCCGAGAGCAACCAAGCGGGTACAATATCCGGTAAAATAGCAGCGGTGAAGTATTTTAATCTGGCAGAAGCCGGTATTGAATGGCCCACGGAATCCTCCCTGTTTAAACGGTTACTGGCCGGCGTGAAACGGTCAAACGTGGATGCGGGAGTGTTGAAGCTGCTGCGGCTACCGGTGACCTTGAGCGTTTTGTTGGCGCAGGGGCAAACCCTTGCAAGGGCTTGGGGGCCGGGGGGACGCGTTCTGTTCCTGTGTCTCTTGATCTGTTACTTTCTGGGAGCGCGAGCCCACGAGCTGTTCGAAAACGACGCGGGTGACGTGCATGCGGTTCACTGTTTAACTCGGAGGGATGTCGCGCTCTTCACCGAGGAGCGTCAGTTGTGTTCAGCGGAATGGGAGACGGCGACCCGTTCGGAGTTTCGTTTTCGGGGTCATAAGGGCGATCAAGCCCAAGCGGGTACCGTTCTTGTGCGTACGCGGGATGTAGCTTTCGGCCCGCGTTCACGGCTGGATGCGGACGGCGGTGCCGTCGCGGTGATGGTGGAATTAATGCCGATCGACACTACTTTGCCGGAACACGCGCCTCTCGCCGCGTTCAGAGTCGGGGATTCGGTTAAAGTGTGAAACTACCGGCAGGCCACAAGGGCCATTCGCCAGATAGCCGAGAAGGGGGGGATGGACCCCAAGCGGGTGTCGCTGCATTCTTTACGTATAGGAGCGGCTACGGTACTGGCAGCCGGAGGGGAGACTTCGGAACGAGTTATCCAGAGAGAGGGCAGATGGAAGTCGGGTTTTGACACGTACAAGGTGTACACCCGCAATTACATAGAAGGCTCGACGGTGGTCTCACGTAAATTAACCGAAGCCGGGAAGCGCTCGCTAGCGCAACCCGGCCAAGCAACCAGATGGAATAGAACAGCGGAACCGTAGGACCTGCCCCGCGAGGTGGGAGTGTTTCTACGGTACGTATCGTTGGGGTCTTGGGGCCATCCTAGATCGACTCCATCTTGCCCACTCCAACTAGTAGTGCCGAGGAGAAATTGTGGCTTGAGCAGACGTACGAATTGCATCGGACCGGGCGGACGCGCCGCCACGGTTTCACGTTGTCGTCGTCGGAATTTCTCTTCGGGATCACCAGCTTGAATGATAACACATGGCATTTCGGAAACATGTCGCAAATCATGAGTTTTATCGCGCAGCCAAGGCATAGCAATAAAACGGGGTTTGTGAGAGTGAGAGAAAGTAAAAGTCAACACAGAGGTAGATCCAGGAACGAGAGTGACTTGACCAGAATACTATAGTCTAAGAGAGAAAAATAATTCAAAGAAAACGTGAATGCTGTATCGCGCGAAACAAATACTTGGCGCGGGAAATGAAACAAAACGGGAAACAAAACAAGACCAAAACACAACCCATCACAAAAACAACAAAATGTTCATGCCAAATTCATCACAAAATCACGGTGAGACTCGAAAGCATCCTTCGGCAAACTGTTCGAAAGAAGTCTGCACGCTGGTGCGGCGACGGCACGTGGATGACCGAAATTTCCTTCCTCTCTACCAGTTCCCTGAGAAAATGGTGCCTTACATCTATGTGCTTCGAGTTCGAGTTTGAGATGGGGTTCTGCGCTAGTTGACTCGCCCCCTGGTTGTCCTCGAAGATGGGGATGCATGGCATTCCGACCTGCGGCAACATGAAATGCTAAATTTGCCTCAAAAACAAGATCTCCTTCACTACGTCACCAAGCGCGACGTACTCTGCTTCTGTCGTCGAAAGCATGACACACTTCTGCGTTCTGGACAACCAAGACACGGTGTCCATCGCTGCATTCCAGTGTACCAGCTTCGAAGATGCGCAATACCTAGCTACTGCCCTTGCTGCATTCGCAATATCTAGCCTAGTCTGAGTCGCCAGCCACATCAAAGATCCGNAAAATATCCATCGCTGCATTCCAGTGTACCAGCTTCGGAGATGCGCAATACCTAGCTACTGCCCTTACTGCATTCGCAATGTCTGGTCTAGTCTGAGTCGCCAGCCACATCAACGATCCTACCAGCTCACGAAACGGAAAGTCTGTCGCCACCTCATCCGCATCAAAATCAGAAAGCTTCACCCCCGAAGACATGGGAACGCTCTTACCTCTCACTACTCCATACTCTGCTGCTAGCTCGTCCGTGAAAGTCTGCTGGGAAATCGTCAACCTACCGGTCTCCTTNTGCTGCATTCGCAATATCTAGCCTAGTCTGAGTCGCCAGCCACATCAAAGATCCGACTAGTTCACGAAACGGAAAGATCGTCTGTCGCCACCTCATCCGCATCAAAATCAGAAAGCTTCACCCCCGAAGACAT
>CACKRE030004993.1:87718-100122 GCA_902602495.3 Ectocarpus sp. CCAP 1310/34 | reverse complement strand
CCCCCCCTCTCGTCTCTGGCTCCTTACCCCCCCCGCATATTTCTCTCCGATCTCTGGGTCTCTCTTTCTCCCGCTTCGTTTGCCTCGTGTGCTGCTTCCAGGCGGAACGGGCGTGGCAGGGACACCGCCGGGAGGAGCGGAGGTCGGAGCAGCGCCAACGATGTAGCGAGCAGGTACCGTTGTGTGGTGCCTCGCCCCTGTCATCGTATGGGGTATGGCGTTCGTGGTCGTTTTTGACCCTGTCTTGCCCTCGCCCTTGGGTCGCGAATAGCCTAAAGTACGGCGACTATGCCGAGCCGAAGAACGCACGAGCACCCCGACGCAGCTTTATTTCCAGTTGTTCGCTCAACGCACGGAACCAAAGGTCGAATCGAATTTATTCGCACACCCGAATGGTTCCGGGAAAGTCTCTCTTGTCCATCTAGCTCTGTCTTTCTCTCTCGCGCGCTCCCTGTATCGCTCTCTCTCTGTCTGTCTGTCTGTCTGTCTGTCTATGGGTATGCCGATGCCGATCTCTCCTTTCTGCCTAAATGGTCCAACCTCGTCGTTTTGGCATCGGTGCGCTCACCCGGGGGGAACAGGCCAAAGCTCACAATCTACCCGTTGTGCGTCCTTTTTACAGCACGCTGTTTTTCATTCAAGTGACCCTTGTCCAAATAAGACACAATCCCCGTATCGTCCATCCCGCCATTTTCCGGCCATCATTGGCCTGACACGCTTCTGGGATACTGCGGGACCCCCGCTCCTGCACCGTGTTCAGGCCCACCGGCATCACAGCTCCTCTTTCTCACTCCCGCGCTTGTTTGCCTGTCTTGGGCCAACCGGCCGCCTCTCAGGGCGGTGCAGCAAGCCTTCGCGGGTGGCGGCGGCGGCGGCGGTAATGTCCCGCCGGCGGGGCGGGGACGGGGGCGCGGATCAACCATTCCGGCTTGGATGACGCACCCGGGCGGGCCGGGGGGTTTGCAGGAGAGCAGCAGGGGGGACCGCGGAGATGGCAGGTGTGATACGAACGTGCCAGGGGAGGGGGTGGCGTAGTACCACTCGGTTGATGCTTCTACTAGTTGGCTTGACAAATAGCGGAGGCGGAGGGGGGAGGATACTGTTGCTGCGCTGGAAACAACTTGTGCATGTCGATGCGCTCAAATTATCACCACCGAGCAACGGCGATTACCTCCGCGGTACGGCGTAGCTATGCAAGTACGGCTTGCTGGGATTTCCAGTATGCCTCTCTTTTTTGTCGCCCCGTTCCAAGCAAATCGATCACGCACTTTCCCACCTTTCCCCCCGAACACGCCAGCAGGCCTTCGAAGGACAAGAGCCCCCCAAGGTTTGCACGAAGCGCAGGCCCGTTGCCTCCGGAGCCAACCATGGCCAACGGGGGGATCACGGAGGGGCGGGGCGGAGGCGGTAGGGGCTGGAACAGGAGCGGCGGGGGGCACTACGGCAGCGGGCGCGAAGGGGGCGGCAGAGGGCCGGAGAAGCTACCCGAAGTTTTCTCGGTACACAAGGGGGAGGTCGTCAAGGTGCGAAGACGGGGGTTTTCGGAGTTTGGGGGGGGGCTCATTTGCACGCGGTAGCGGTAGCGATAGCTTGCAGATTGGACCATGGCAGAAATTCTACTGCTGTGTTTTTCGCTCCTGTGAAAGTGCGGGATGAAATCACTTTGTTATGTGGGGTGTGTTCCTGCGTGCGAGAATGATATTTGACTGCGCTTGGTGCACACATACACACACGTTCGGTTTATTCGCATGGACCTTGATGTGCGTATCGGTCCGTAGACTATCCGCATGTGGCGCCAGTACACAAGCGTAGCAGCTGACCAAGGCATACGGCGCGATGATAGATAGGTGTGTAGCACGACGACATGAGTGGATTATCCGCCAACACTTCCGCCGCTTGTTTCCTCCGATGGCTCACCCCGGCCCCCTTCGCTCGTCACTGCACCCCGCGCTTTTTTGGGCACACTGCTTCTGTTCATTTCGGTTGTTTTTGCCCCCCATGGCGATACAGACGGAGACATTCGGAGCGTTCGTCAAACTCGACGGCTACCGCAAGCATGGGCTGGTGCACTGCAGCCAGATGGTATGCCTGTGTTATTGAATCTACAGGCAGATGAGCCTCATGTTCGTGCGGTAGCATCCTTGAAAGTGCGCAGGGTAGATGATGATTTTTTTCGAGTGGGAACGACACCGAACATGCTGTGGAACGCCCTTCGTTTTTGGTGATGACACCATCTGCAGATCGTTCTTGGTTGTGGCCGACGAGAGATTAAAGTGGTACCTCATCCCTCCAAAGTTGCCGGCAGCAGCAAGGTATTCTACTGATCACACACCCTCCCTGCCTTTTCGGCGTTCCTTTTCCATATACTGTGACTACAGGCTTCGTACAGAGTGGAAGATGTCACGGACGTCTGCAAAGTGGGCGACACTGTGTACGCGAAGGTGCGATTGCTTCCTCCCAAAGGGCGTTCTCCAAGCTTTTCCCGGCTGTTTCGCTTCTCTCTCCGTTTGATTGGATCGGTTGCCTGATACGTATTTTCCAGTGCTGGGGCAAGTAACGGCCGATTGTTGGCTTGTGTGAGGTTCGGCTGTGATATCGGAACGGCACGTGTTCACCCGATTCAGAGGGATAGGATTAACTCGTGATGCTTGGGGCTGTTGGCAACACACCGATAAATAGCAGCAGGAATGGACCAACACCTCTCGACCACACTTTGTACTTGTGCAAGTGTTCCCGAGGGATCCTTCCTGCCTTGTATGTTGTTGCGGCAACGCCAGTCGCGGTGACCTCTAAGAAACTGTCACGAAGGCTTCCTTTTGCGGTGGCCAACCAATCACGCTATTGCACCGCACATGAGTGCATTGCCTTCGCGAAGGACGAGGCTTCTGCCAACCCAATCTTCCACGCAGGATGGACGGCAGCGTTTGCTATTGCCTCATCGGGGTGGTACAGCAGTATGATGCCACATCTGTTAGGAAAACCCAACCTTGCCAAGGGTATCACTGCTTCGTGTAACGTCATACGGCCAAAACCAAACGACAGGTGATCGAGGTGACGGACGGGCCCGACCCCCGAGAACAGCGCATCGCGCTCTCCATGAAGCTGGTCAACCAGGCCGACGGCAAGGATCTCGACCCTTCCAACGCCGAGGCTGAGACGGACGTGAGAACTTCGTTCGCACTGACTGCTGATGTAGAGCAGCCCCATGTCTCGTCACGGCCGTTGTGTTTTTTGCCGACGGGTGCGCGTAGATGGTATCATCGACCTTCCGAGCAATGAGCCGCCGTCTGTAGTTGTAGGCCGGCCCCCCGGATGGGCTCAGCAGGAGTGTACACGTGCGCCAGGCCCCACTGTTACTGTGGGAGTGCGTTCATGTCTTTGTTGGAATTGCCCCAGCAGGTAGTCTCAACCTCGACCATGCTGCCCTATTCAGACTGCTGTCACGATTTTCGGGTTAGGTTCTGGGTCGTTTCTGCTGCTCACGTCTGCAGTACACGCGCTGGAGCAAAAAATTAGCAATTTGGGTGGCCGCCCGCACTACTGCCGCTCCTGCTGGAAAATTTCACATGCTTTTATTAAAGTCACCGCCTCCGCTGCTGCTGCTGCTTTATCTTTCAGGCGCAGCGCAGAAGACCCGCGGGTGGGGGCGATCGGGCCCCGGTGCAGCTGGACGCGGTCTTCAACACCACGTGCACAAAGGTGGGTTCGCTTGCATTATGAACGCACACGCGCTGAACGCGGGCGCGTTGATACCGCAGATATGTGCTTCGGAAAACGGAGTTGTTTGGATCCGCTCGAAGACCCTGCATGCGCCTCCGCTACCCAAAATACGTGTCCAACAAATTTCCTTTGAACGGGTGACGCGCTCTCTACCTGTCCAACCATCTTGCCCGTTTAACTTGTGCCGCCTGTTCTCCATTTTTTCTTCTCGATCGCTATCTAATCACCTGTGTGTGTGGGAAATCCGGCGGCGTTTTTGTAGGCCGGTCGGTCGGTCTCGTTTTTTTGTAACGCCGATTGTCTCATTTTTCTTTTCCTCTGTTGTTCTGCTGTTCGATTGGTGGCAGTGCGGAGTCCACGGGCACTTATCGATCGATTGCTTCTCCAGGGGGGGCAAGAAGTACGAGCTTGTGGATGAAGAAGACCCCAGAGACAACGGTCGAGCAGGAGGTGGAGGAGGAACTGGCAATGACATGCGGGGGGTACACCGTGAGGCGAGTGTGGGGCGTTTTGATGCTGTTCGGGTGCTGCATCTCTCGAACGGGCGACTAACAACGCGGGGGCTCGAGATCATCGGAACATAACCTCCCCCACGCACGCAAGCAACCTGAGTTTGGATGATGAGACGGGGCTGTTAGCCCACGATAGTCATGGACGAAAAGTGTTGGTTCCCCCCCCGAAACACACCATGATTATGTCTTCCTTCATTGGTCGTTACCCCCTCCCCTCCCCCTAGGCTGCAGGGATCCCACCAACCTTCACCCACCTCGCCCTCTACTATACACACACGTTGTACCTCCCGTGTTTGCACTAAATTGGTTCTTCGCGTGCCACGCAAACGTGTATATTTGTCTCAACAGCCCCCCCATGAAGGCGGTAGGCTGGCAGGTGGGAGGGGACGCGGGGCTACCATGCCCGCGTGGATGAACGACCTCGGTCTGGTGGACAAGCTCAACAAGAAGAGCAATCGCAAGGTATGCCTTTCCTTTCTTTTCTTTGCCCTACATAAAGGTTGTGGTTTGATTTCCCGCTGTCTTTGTTCTTGCTGTGGGTCGGTACAGAACGCCAGCCGTCTGACCAGAGCACCTGTCACCAGACTTGAGACAAGCCTAGAACGAATAACCTTGGTAGCCTCCAGCTGCTGACTCATGCGCGGCCCTCTCTCTCCTCCACGAACCTGCGTGCGCGCGGGCGCACAGGAAAAGAAGTCGAAGAAGAAGAGCGACCACCGCCGTGGCGACGGCGATTCCGACAGCAGCGACGACGACGACGACGACCACAGGAAGAAGCACAAGAAGCACCATCGACACAAGAAGTCCAGCCACAAGCACAAGAAGAGCGGCCACAAGCACAAGAAGTCCAAGCACTCGAGCAGCAACAGGGACGGTCGCCGCGGCTACTCGGACAGCGGCAGCGATGATAGCGGCGGCGGCGGCGGTGGAAGTGATCGGGCTCGGGTTTCCATGAATGGAATAGGCGAGGGGACGCGCGGGAGCTGGCGCGACGAAAACGGAAGCATGCGAAGGCGAAGCAGGAGCAGCGACAACAACGGTCGCGGTGGCGGGGGCAGGAGAGGGCGGAGCCGCAGCAGCCAGAGAGGGAAAGGCGGCGAGTGGGGTG
This sequence comes from Ectocarpus sp. CCAP 1310/34, assembly GCA_902602495.3. Classification (NCBI taxonomy): domain Eukaryota; class Phaeophyceae; order Ectocarpales; family Ectocarpaceae; genus Ectocarpus; species Ectocarpus sp. CCAP 1310/34. The sequence goes on along the minus strand of CACKRE030004993.1, from coordinate 94,782 downwards.
GAAGGAGAGGACGTAGCGACAGCAGACGCGGAGGAGGCGGGCGTTACAGGGCGGACGATCGGGGACGTTTCGAAGATGCCCCTGTCAGGGAGGCGGCGGGGGTAGGAGATGGGGGCCGCTGGAAACCGCGAGGGGATTCTGACCGTAGCCACTCGCGTTGAAGTAAAGGAGGAGAACAACCGACACCTGTGTTTCTTTAATTTTCACCGGCGGAGAGGCTTGAAGGGAGGGGAGGAGAGGACAACGCCGTCGGGGTCGGGACGCAATGGCGACGATTCGACCAATCGGCGCGCCGTCGAAAGATTCTTGAGCCGTCGAGCGTGTGGTGCTGCTGTACGCACAACGCGAACGTCGGCGACTTTAGGCTCGCATCCGCATGTTGTTTGCTGTCCACGTGGGGCACGGCGTGATTAGTTTTATTGACACCGTACTACACATCCCGGTTGACATGGGCGGCGCCACATGGGGGGCTTTAGCTGAACAATATAGTGCGTGGTTATGTGGTTGGGTGTGTTGCAGGTGCATAAATTGATCGATGAGCTAACGCTCGTATTCTACGAGGACCATCGAAAATATTGCGGGTGTTGAAATGCCGCCCCCCTCACGAGTATGGTGGGCTTTGCCGTCGGACCCAAGTTGTACGCTGCATGTATGCAACACCCGAAGTGCAAACATGCGTATGCACGGCAGAATCTTGTCTTGGGTATATCCGGTCGTAAAATAGCACCGCACCCTACCACGTGCTCAGTATACTTCAATGATTTTATCAGCTTGTGATTATTGTTTTTATCAGCTGATCTGACAAGTGGAATCGGCGACGGTGGTCTACACGGGCGCTAGCCACGGTGTACCGCACGCCCTCAAGACTTTCGCAATTGCGTAGAGTGCGCGTAACCCTGCAGATTGGTCTTTGGAAACGATCCTGTCGCACCATCGTCTACCCTCCGACACACCTGCTGGCGGTGCCGCAGAACCCACAGACAGCAGTTGGCCCTCAGCGTCCCCCACTACTAGCAACACGCGTGATCCTTTTCGTTGCTGAAACGAGGCTGGGCCAAGCCATCGTTCTATTTGGCAAATCACGCGAAGGGGAGGGAACGCGAAGAGTAGTGACAAGGCTTCACTTCAGGTAGACGAATCGGTGACGTCCTTCGAGACAACGCTCAACCAACAAGGGCCAAGGACCAAAGATTCACAGCAATGTAAGGACCCCCGCTATCCACGCGGAACACACGAGCTTCCACCTCCTATCGACACACACAGCACACGAGCCTTGTAATGCTGTCGTTGCCGTTGGTCAGTGAAAACTGTAACGCTTACCAAAACATTCGCCAGGATGCTTTGCTCGTGTCCCCCCTACGGCGCAACGTTGGTTTCCTCCACCCTCGCGGCCAAACGAGGGTATGCCTTCAACCCGCCGTGGCCCTCTATCCCTAGCTATTTTCCGCTGCGCTCCATCTGTCTTCGACGTTCGTAACGTCAAGCTGTAGGATGTCCGCCCGGCAGTCGAGGAGACTTCCGATTGAGGGCACGGTTCGCCCGAGATCCCCGTGCACGAACTCCTTGATGTAGGTGCCTTTTGGGAGAAGACATAATAAGGTACGGGGGGNGGGGGGGGGGGGGGGGGGGGGGGGGGGGGGGGGGGGGGGGGGGGGGGGGGTGAGAAAGAAGGGAAGTTGCAGGATGTGCCACCACTCGAGAGCTAGGCAGTGAACAAAATGGGGCTCGACGTCTCTTTCGGGTTCAATTGTACGAACTGTCCCGTCCGACAAACAATCCTGTCGCGAAGACCAAAAAATACCGGCTGATGGTTACTTGCCCCAAAAGGAGGAAGTACGTCGCAGTAGGAGGTTGTGATGTCGTGGACCGTTGTCATTCTGTGTTCAAGGACAAGAACGCGGGCTGTGTTTGTTAAACAGTCCGGGTGCTGTTTATAGACCGTTTTGATCAAGGGTACCACGTGGTGTCTCGAGCTCTTGTAGACCTATCTACTGCAAGAAGGGTGTACAAAATTAGCTTGTTCTCGCCCAGAAGACAGCACATGAAAATCCCAACTTCGACAAACATCGAAAAATGATCTTAACAAGGTACAAGTAGCAATTAACAACAGCAATGAGAGTGATAACCCGCAAAGGGAAAGAGAAAATGAACAACAGACAAGCGAAGCAAACATCAGGGACCCTCAGAAAAAAAGAAAAAACGCGCCAACTGTCCTCTATAAAACCCTCCTCTGACTCTTCTCACCGGCGGACGTGGCGAGCTCCAGCTGAAAAAAGTGCTCGTTGATCCACTCCGCGCGCATGCCGAAGATCGATCTAGGCCTGTCGAGCAGCGTCCTGCGGTGCAGCACGCGGATGGGCGTGGCCTGCTGCACCACCAGCTCCTCCGGCGCATCCTCGCACAGCGCCTTCACTAGCTCCTCCTTTCCCACCGGCCTCGATACCCACACCACGCACCGGTAGTGCTTCCGCTTGCCCTCGCCGACGGCCTGGACGTCGCTCGGGAGCTCCCCGGGCCCGGCTACCCGGAGCCTGGACACCGCGACGCCGCCGCCGACGTTCTTGACGCCCCCCGCGGTGTTAACCGCGTCGGCAAGGGACGGCAAGCGCGCCGCGATCTCGTCGACGGACCGAAGGGAGTCCACCAGCTCTAGGCAGAACGGGCGGCCCTTCCCGAGCATCCGGACGTCGACGTCCTCCCGGCCGGCCCCGTGCAGGAGCCCTTCCACGCAGCCGGAGAACGCCTGGAACGGTTCGGAGACCGCCTCCTGCACGGAGTAGAAACCTTTGAACCACGGCGTCTGCGGGACACTCCGGGAGAGCTTTGTGTACCGGCCCCAGAAGTGGATCGACTTTCGCCGGATGGCGACCTCGCAGAGCGCCTCCGCGCCGCCGCTGGTCGGGTGGATGCTGGCGTCGCTTGGTGTGGCAGAGGGTGGTGGGACTCCTGCAGCTCGAACCACCGGCGCCTCCGCAGGTGCCGCAGCGGGTGATCCCTCCCTCGCATCACCACCCACAACAGTCCCGCTCACGGGGGTCACACCGTCTACCGCCTGGCCTGTAGAGTCTTTCGGCTCGGCGTCGACGACACCATCTCCACCACGGACTACTTCAGCCGCGCGCCCCCCGCTACTGCTGTCTGCTGCTCCGGTAATTCCGCCAAGACTGGCCACCGGTACTTCCTCTATCTCCCCGCCCGTCCTCCTCTCTTGTATTAGCCCCTGTACCCAGCGCCTCATGCGCTCCCTGCCCGCGTCGTCCATCTCGTTGAGGCCCTTCTTAACCGCGCCGACGGTCAGCCCCGGGTTACGCTGCTCCTCCCGCCGCTGGCGCTTCTTCGCCCACCTCCCTCCCCCCGCGGGCCAGCCGCGCGGCGGCTTGCCGGCGCCCGAGTGGGACGGAGCCGGGCCTCCCAAGAGGGCGGTCGCCGCGTGCGCGTCGGCTTCGGGCGCCCTCGCGGTAACCTCCACCATGAAGTCAGAGTCCTGGTGGTCTACCGTCACTACTGCCGCCGCCACTGCCGCCACTGCCGCCGCCGCCTCCTGTCTGGTTTGGAGGTGGGCCCTCAGCGTGCGAGCCAGCCCGATCTTGAGCGCCTCCTTGACGGGCACGACGGCCTGTCTGGAGATTTGACCCGCCCTCGTCGGCGCTGCCGGCGGCGTGGTGGCGGCGGGCGGCTCTGGTTCATCCGGAGAGGACTGCTGCTGCTGGTGCGAAGGCTCGGGTGAGAGGTCGCAGCCGCCCAAGCCCGCCTCCAGAAACGCCGCGTTCCGCACCGCCAGGCACGCTGGCACCGCCGCCGTCACCCCGAAGCTTGTTACGGTGTACCCTCGGGCGGTGATGCATTCCACGATCGCCTCCGCCATTCGCGAACGACAGTAGCCCGTGTTTCTGCAGGTATCGCTAGTACTGCTGCCGTTGCTGTTGCCTGGGGCGGCCACCGCGGTGGCCGTTTCATCGAGCGCCTGGCGCTCGCAACGGTCAATCGCCATAGCCGTGGTTGATCCCGGCGCCTCTGTTTTCTCGGCAAAGACGGGCGGCGGCGCGATTTCCTGAGACTGTGTGTCAGAAGCACCGGCGGCAGGAGGCATCGGTAGCGATGCCTGTTCGCAGGAGCGGTTGTGGTCCCCGTGAACCTCGGAGGAAGGCCTAGGGCGGGCAGCTATGCGGATAGGTACCTCGTGCTGCAGTAAGCCCAGGCAGAGAGGGCAGCACCTCTCTCTCGCCGTGCTGGTGACAGCAGCGCTGCCTTCGTTGGCGGCGTTTGTTGAGCGAAAACGAGCGTCAAGCTGCGCTCTCAAGGCCCGCTCGTCGCACGCGTACACAGCAGGGTCTCGGCATGCGACCAGGCGAGCGGCGCAGCAGGCACAAGCTCCGGTTCGTTTGATCGCCGACCATGCCCCTGAGGTCAGGGAGAGAGAGCCGGCCAGGAGGGAGGGGTCTGTTGGTGGTGGAGAGGAAGTTGCAGTAGCCGCCTGCTGTTGTTTTGCGGCCATGATTCTTGTAAGGACTGCTGTGCTGTTGCTGTTGCCTTGTTCTCCCGCCGTGCCACCTCTTTCTTGTTACGATGCAAATAGCTCGTAGAAAAGTGTATTGCTTGAGCTAGCCCAGAGCGATCATCATATCACACACTGCATTCGTAGAAGAGCGCCACTGACCGGCGTTGTGCTCAAGATATGCAGTAATTCTGGACTGGGTGGATGCGGAGCAATTGTCATCACATGACCAACCCACCCCCGGGACGAACCCCCATATCCGCGATGCCCCCTTATTGCCGACCTCTCTCCACACGCGCACACGCCATACCGCTCGCAGCACCTGCATTTTTCGTCTCCTGTTACACACTGTTCAAGCACCCCTGTGCTGAAACGTGGTCGGATATCAGCTGGGCGACCCAGGTCAGTCTCTCCGGTGCCGCTTCTCCCGATATGAGGTCAGGATCTGATCATTGCACTCGCAAGATTGCACCTCTCAAGGGCGGGTGTACGTACTCGGCCCCAGAGCATGAGAGGAGTTGGACCAGCCAGCCATGTAGCGTTCGTTGCCTGTTGAGCCTCGATTACAGCTGTTGCTTTGTTAATCGACGATATGGCTTGGATGTCTGGTTGCTGCCGTACTCGTATTTGCATGCTCTGCAATGTAGTGCATCGGCGAGCATGATCACAAGTGACATGATCCCTGTTCGTTACCAGAAAAACCTAAGTTGAACGTCTGTGGCTGAAGAGTTTGCTCAGCGGCAAACTTGGGAGAGTGCGGACGTTGGTTGTGTGTCTACCGTGCGCGCCGTGTGTGCCCAGCAACGCACCGACCACAACCGTTACCCCGCCGTTGTGGCCCACCATTGCTTGCACAGATAAGCTGCTTTCCCTGTCAAAGCAACAGCTTCACCAACCCTTTCTCGCCGGGAGGGAAAAGAAGGTCGCGCCACACACACCAAGGCTTTCTTCTCTTTCGTCGTCGTTCCGGCGGACAAAAGGCCCGCAGCAACAACCCGCAGCATGTTGCTCCTCCTGCTGCTGGCGGCGGCGGCGGTAATAACTCCATCCCTAGGCTTCGTAGTGCCGCCAGCGGCGGCGCCCGCCTCCGCGGCTCGATGGCAGCCCGTCTGCCGCGGTAGCAGCACGGCAGCAGCCGGCCAGCCTCGCGCTCAGGGGACGAAGGCGTACGCCATCGGAGCAAAGGGGTTGCATGTGAGAAAATTGTTGGTACCTTCCGCAGCATTGGTTGGTGTATCCAGAGGGAGACCGGGAATTTTGATTCTGCTGTTTCTCCGAAGGACGCTCCGTGTTTTGATGCGTGCTATGCATACGACTGCTGTACTGGTACACGATGCGCGCAGGGATGTCTCACCTGTCAGGCACCCGCGGGCGGTTTTGGTTAGGTGTAGATGAGAAACCGGCGCTCATCAGGTACACATGTACCAGCGGGAGGATGGATTGCAAACATTCATCACAATATCTGTCCCCTGTTCTTTCCACGCGTTTTTCCTTGTTCTCGAGATGTCTTCGAATATTTCGCCGCACTTTCTGAACGTTGCCATTCTGAACGCCGAGGTTTTCGCCCTCGGATACCTATCCATACGCGTTTCCTTCGTCTCTCGGCGGGGCAACCCTGCGATGACTTTGTCATATCGCAGATGGTTTCCGTGGCTCGTGGATTCGGAAGACACCGATGGCATCTCACTGCATGCCCATCTCCACCCGCCGCCACCTCCCGCGGCCTTGCTTGTAAGAACTACTGTAGACGGGTCGATGGCCCAACTATCTACCTCTGTCCTTGCAGGAACAAAGATGTTGAGTGTGCGCAAGATCCACTCCGTTCTTGTTCGTTTGTTTTTCTCCGCAGGGCGGCGCCGGTGGTAGCCGCAGCCGGACCGTGGCGCCGCCGACGATGATGGCGACGCCTCTTCCGGAAACGCCCGACGCCCCGCCCACGACAGAGGAGCTGCGACCGGCGCTGGTGTACGGGGAGTCGGCGGCGCGATCCTTCGTCAAGGCGCTCGTCTGGCGGCTCACCGCGGGGGTAGTCACGTTGGTGAGACGGCGGAAGGGGTTGGTTTTGCAAAGTATTCTTTGCAAGTGCACCACCGCGGCGGTGATGGTGGCGAAGTTTGTGGGGGATCATGCGCTATTCTTCGCAAGGGCACCGCCGAGCACGATACATTCTTCGCCCAGGACAGGAGAGAAACAACGCCGGTACTTACCATACCACCGACGGCATCAACAACGATATCTGCTGTTCTTTTTTTTTTTATTGCTCTGATTCGCAGGTGTCCGGGTTGGTGTTCTCGGGAAGCCTGGCCACGGCGATGAGCATCGTGGGTTCGGACTTCGTCACCAAGAGCGGCTTCATGTTCGCAGGGGAACGCCTGTGGAACAAGGTGAGCGGCGGCGGCGGTCGATGGACCGAGAGCGACCTTCTTCGTCGTCTCGAGAAAGACATTGTGTGTCCTGTTGCTGGATTTCGCTGTCCCCCGAATTTGTACCGGAAGGATGCGGGTCTTGGCACGGATCGGCTGCATGGCACAGGTCGGGGTCTTGGCACAGGGGGGGGGACACCGGGGGG
>CACKRE030004993.1:51547-62782 GCA_902602495.3 Ectocarpus sp. CCAP 1310/34 | reverse complement strand
TGGTGGAAGGGTTTTTCCTTGAGGGGTTTTGCCCGGACGCCGGGTTTCCCCTCCATATGTTACCATGTTGGTATTTTCTGATGTATCCTGGGGCGTTCTTGCCCAATTGATGGTTAGTCACTTGCGTGAAGAACCAGGGAGGGTGTTCGTGAGTCTGCGAATATTGCTGTTGGATACATGTGCTGGATGATTTAGTGTCACGCAGACTGGTAAGATAACCGTTTGATAGGGGGCACCGCGATGATTCACGGGGCCCCTCCTTGCTGTGGGAGCCGCTCTTTGAGCACTCCTTCTTTCGTCCGTGTGAAGGACGGCCGTCTACCTCCCGTGAAGTTAATACATCACCAAAACAGTCTCACCCGATAAATAAGTGGCGTAGGCCGCAAACACATAATACGTCATTTCAAAGGAGCGATGCATCTAAAAGGTGGAGGAAGGCTGGATGAAAGTGAGGGAGTGGGGGCAGAAGGTGGTAGACGGGGACTGAGGGTACGACGCGAAAGAGCACAAGGGCAACTAACCAAAGACGGAGGAGGAGACGCGCGGGATAATAAAGTGTAGGAAGGCACAGACAGGCGCTTCCTGCACCCATGACCGCAACAATCAAACTTGAACGATATCAAGGAGACACTACTGCCCCCCTCGAGAAAATTTAATGTGTGCCGTAGGAGTAGCTACCGTAGCGGTTGCCGTTGTCGTTTGCGCCTCTGAAACCTCTGGCTTAGACCCCGACGTACCAACCGACATACATAACGATGGCATACTAGACTAGACTGGACTAGTCTAGGCGTACAAGACTAAGCTCCCACCACCGTTTGTTTGCAAAGGTGAGGTGTCGACTAGCTGTAAGTAGTCAAGTACAAGTTACATTTCCCTCCATTTTGGTTTGGATAAGTAGGGTGGGGATACAGGAGACAGACTGACTGTATCAACGAAGTGAGGGTGCGGTTGTAGCTGGTTCACCGGTACAGCAGCAGTAGACGGGTTCATGTCGTCTTCTTCATCAGTCAACAGCGCACCTACTCTCTATCTCACCTATTGAGATAACAGAACAGGTCAGCTTCCTCGCAAGCCCTGTAATAGTGCGCTCGGAGTTGTCATCGATGACGGGAGAAGTAGAGTTCCGGCCGGACGTCATGCTTCGACTAATATTGGCGAGGTTCACAGGCGACAGTGTTGTCATCCACAGCGGAGTCAGCGGAGTCAGCGGACGCACGCAGTGACGCCTGTGCTTCGTGATAATATTCCCCTCTGATGCAATGGGTCACCCTTAGCCAGCACAACAAGCAGTTTCCTATGACGGTTTCATTTCTGCTCAGAGGGGTCTCATCTCTTCATCAATCAAGACCTCACGCCATCCGATCCAAACCAAATGTACTTCCTCGGAGTACGGCCAACTCGTTCTTCACACCACAGCAGTAATTTTAGTATAAATATCACAAGGGCCACGAGCAACTTGCCAGGACGGCCCAACGCCCGAAAACACGATCGACGCTGCCCCACTCGGGCAGCTTTTCATGCGCGGGAGAGGCGGCGTAACGAGACAATGGAAGGAGGGGGTCGCAAGAGACTGGCCCACCATACCATTGCTAAACTTGTAAAGGGCGTAGGCTCGGATAAACAGGAGAGCACGATACAGCATCGCAAGAGAAAACAGGAGACTCACCCGACTCGTGTTCCAACTTCCAACAAGTTGGGCTTGGGGCATTTGCGGGGTCTCGTGAAGAAAGCGCCTCGCAGCGGACACCCACATGTACAGCAGTACTACAGCAGTACCACTCTACATATCATTGCTGCCTACTGCTGCCGCTGTTATACCGATGTCACAATAGCAATGTAGCAGTGCTTGTTGATGAGGTCTTAGCACCGGTACAGTCTACTCCGTCAAAACTGTTTGTGGTCGCCCTACCGTTCGGCAGTCCGCGGATTAGCAGCTGAATGGCGTCAAGGATCTCAAACGTAATTATTTGTCTCCTGGGAGCGGAGGGGGAGAGGCGAGATGGAGGTGGGGGGTGGGGCTCGATGACCTGTGTCCCGTGGTCACGAGTCACCCATCTCATGTTGTGACGAGAAACACACATGTCGGAGTCATCTACTCTGGAGTGGTGAGTCCAGTGTTGCACAGTCAGGTGGGAGCAACAATGCGGGATAGACTAATCGATTTTTCACACCGTTATTATCTTGTTTCAGACAAGAGACGCACACGAGGGTCCAGAGGAGGCGCAACCAGTGTGGATTGTTTCCGAGAGAAAAAACAAGAGCACCGCCTGCATGCATATTGTATCTTCCACCTTCTGTAGAATTCTTACAAATATGCCTACTGTACGTGGTCCACGCGGGATTATTGTGCACCGGTGTCGTTAAATCAACGCCAAAAGCAGTGGTACTTCAGGTTCCCTTCTACAAAAGGGAATGAACTCCTTCCTGCAAGAGAACCAACTCGCCACCGCATCGCATGTACGTCGAGATCTTCTTTTTCTCTTGGTTGTGGTGAGACCACCTCCTTCGAACATCACGGCATTGCCAGAAACCGGGCGGCGTTTCCGCTTGCGAGCGCCGCGGCCTCCTCGGCCGAAACCCCCTTGGCTTCCGCAATTGCGTCACACACCCGCAGGAGTTCCTCCACCGCTTCCCTCGCCGGAGCCCGCCTGTCGGTCTCTATCAAAATCCGAGAGTCGGGGACAACTTTCAGCACATCTGTTGTTATTTTCGCGAACGAACAATGCCAAGCGGAGGGGGCAACGGCAGTCGCCCGACGGGGCAATAACAACGAGCGGTGTGTGTGGCGGAGGCAAAGAGCACGAGGGTTTGTCGGCTTCTGGAACATGGCAACAAAACATTCGGCAAATCGACGCACGCGCGCACGATCACGAAAAGTGACACAGGGTAAGAGAATGAGGGGCAAAACGCGTGGTGTGTGGGGAGGAGGGACATGGACGGGTACAAAACCGTTCCCGACTTCGATGTCTCGAGTGCGCGCGTCCTTTCTTCAACAAGTTTCTGGTTGGGCAGAGCGGCCCTGCGGTTCACTAACACGCTCGCCGCTGCTCACACTCACCGACCAATCGCTTCGTCTCACGGTCGCCCCGCATGTTTACCGCCGCCGAAAACCCAAAGAAAACCTCGCTACCGTAGCCCCTCCGCGCGCCGAGCCTGACGCAACCGCACCGCAACAGCGAGAAAAAATGGCCGGAAGTACTCGTTACTACATCCTTGCATTCTTGTTGTGGCGTCAATGACGGCACAAAATTATTGGCGGCACACAAGTCTAAGAACACGTTGGTCGGCGCTCTGCAAACTGTTTCGTGTCCCAAAGGCTTTGGGGCCTACACCAAACACGCAGCTGGAGGCTGCGTGTGCGTTTCTTGCATTGGCACACGCCGCGCTAACCGGCTGACCAGTGAAAAGGCGCCGGTAACAACAGCGCGGGAAGCATCGCGAACGAACACGCTTCTACAAAATCAAAGGTTTCCACCGACAGAGGGAGCTCAGGAGTTGGACGACAGCGTCCTGCTTCTGAACTACAAGGATGGGTGTTATGTGTGTGCGGGTGCGTGTGTGTTTCTTCAGCATCGACATCGCTAACCGGCTGATCAATGAAAAGGCGTCAGTCTCAGTGCGGTTGAAAGCAAAAAAAAAAATGCTACGGAATTAAACGATCCGGGCCCTCGTGAAGGACCGTCGTGGGGGAGTCTATGCTACTCTCCGCATTAAAGACAGAACAAAAAAAAGTGTGTGCGTGCGTAAATTGGGCCTGGTTGTCATGGTAAACCTCCGGAGGGTTCGATGGGTCGGTTGGTCAATGTGGAGACTTGGCTCGGCCGGCAAAAAAAGGAAGAGGCGATCAAGTCCTCAACCCCGACCTGAACTATCTGCCTCCATGACTGCAGTACCCACCCGCTTCTGCCGTCGAGCTGAGCCTACCTTATGAACGCCCAGTTCCAAATGGATCATCGCTGAGTGTTATTTTTGTTGAGAACATTCTGAATGCTAAGGATTCGTCCAGTTTCCTACGCTGCTCAAGAGGTCTAGCAACATGATATTGTCTAGAGGGCACCTGTCCAGCAATGGGGATTCACCTTGTAATGTCTTTGGCGACCTCCACTGATCCCGTGAAGGAGCTGATGTTGCAGCAGCCGCAACAGCAGCACGACAGCAGCGGCAGCGGCAGCAGCAGTAGCATCAGCAGCAGAACATGAGTTAAAAGGCAAGCATGTGACGCGATGGATCACACAGATGTGGGAGTGACCGGACAACGAACGGAACAGGCGCGAAAAGCGGGGGGAGTGTTTGCGTTGTTATTCATTTGGGACCGTCTCACCATTTCCTTGAAAGAATAGCGCAGATGGCAACTCATTCGCGACAACATACACAAGCAGCAGTAAATCCGCTGGTTCGAATTAATTCACCGGTATTCTTTTCACACTCACTGCAGTGCGATTCGCGGCGGAAGTCGCCACCTCTTTCTCTCCCCTCCCAGGCCATTGTGCCCCTCTTTCTGCCCCCCAGCTGGCGGACACCCGGTCTTGCGCTCTATCAACCCATCACCGCCCCCACCACGACAAAAGTCGCCGCCAATGCCTCCCTCCGCGAGAACGCTGCCTCCACCACCGCTGCCTTCAACTCCGCTCTGCGCCCGCCCTTTGTCGGCACCGCCGCCGCCGCCGCCGCTGCTTTTGCTGCCGCTGCTGCTGCCCCTGCTGCTGCTGCTGCTGCTATTGTGTGTTGCAGGACCGTCTAGCCCTGACCCTCGAAGGCAGTCCACTAGCTTCCCGTGGGCCTTGACGCAGTGCACCGAGACCGGCCGAGACATCCTCGCCGCTAGCTCCATCTGGGTCTGGAAGACCCAAAGCTTCAATCGAGGAAAAAATTAAATATGGCAAGAGAGTTGAGTGCCGACGAGTGAGTTCGCATGCACATCGATCGATCGATGGCCAGCACTCTATTTTCGTTGCCTGTGGGCAACGAGTCCATGTGCGGGCGCCCCCCCCGAAATCCAGGCATGCAACGGCGCCAGGTGTGCACCGCTAAACGGAAAATCGTGAAATCGGACACCATAGCTTCCGCTGGTTCGAAGCTAACAGTAGTACGTCCACGATCCCACTCCTCTTATACGAAAGCCCGAGGAACGCATCAAGCCACACGAGACGACGGTGTCGGGCGCAACGCCAGTTTACCGGACTCCCGACCAGAGCAATGCTGGGGAGGTACACACGCAGACATGGGGGGTCAAAGAGCTTATGACCGAAGCGGAAAAAGCCACTCCCTGTTTCCTCCCGCACCTCTTACCTGATCGTCCCACTCCACCCTTCTGGTGTCGGGGGTGCGGGCCACTTTGTCGAGCCCTGCCGCCAACGGGCGAGCAAAAAAAGCAAAAATCGACCGATTGTATCTGACACCTCCTGTAACAGCACGCACCTTTTGGTCTGCATTTTGGTGGTGGGCAAGTGCGCCAGTCACGAAGTATCCCTGGTTGACTGCCCTTGTTCGTTGAAACCGCAACTCAATGCAGGTATTCAAGGGTAAGCGGTGCCTCGTACAAGAGGTATTCCGCGGGAGAATATTCTACAACTGGTGATTTTGAAGTCAACCAATTATACAGTATAGGGGTGTTCTCTGTTTAAAGCTCGACTACACTCTAACAATGTGTGTACTGTATCTCAACGAATTCTCAATGCGTGTGCTTAGTTGTTGGCTTGGGCAAATGAACTCAAAAGTGGGGCGGGGGGCGGGGGTGTCTCCCGCTGTCGGCACTCTCCTCCTGCCTCTCCTGCTCACCAATTTCACCCACAAGGGCGTGCGGATGCTGCTCGAGTAGCGCCGTGAGATCGCGCAGCCACTCCTTGGACCTCGCGTGGGCGTACCTGATGTATTAAAGCCCACGGCCGAGCGACTGAATAACTAGTCTATTGCAGGCAATGCATGGGTCCGAGGACCGCAGTCAACACTACTACTGCCCCAGTACACGTCTGGTCGTTCAAGTGCTCTACGAGAGCCAAGTCAATTTCTTGAGGGAAGACGGGCAATTAGAGTGCTACGCCGGGAAAGAGATGCGATGCTGTCCCCTTCCAAGATACTGTACATGCTGATGCGTGCACGCGTGTATTTCGTGTTTTCGTAGACCTGGAGTACAAGCAAGGATATACGTTGGGAGCATCGTGGATCTCTCCTTTTATATGCTACTGCTGTGCGAACAAAGTTAAAAAGAATGCTCTTCGTGAACAAACGGCTGGCTTACGCTTCATTTATCGCATGTACATCGTTGCTGTCCCATTTCCGTTTTCGGCATGGTCTCGCCGACGCTCATTGAGCGACGACATCGCATGAGCAGCAAACTCGGTAACTGCGACTGGATGTACAGAAGTGATTCAACCAATCGTTTGCGCAGCATGTACGCCTTTGCCGCGACGCACCATGGATGCAGCCCCAGCCCAAACTTGAAAAAGGAAGAGTCAGTCGTAGACTCGCCCTTCTCAGCCTTCGAAGAATTCTCATCTTCCTCTCCCGCTGCCCTTCTTGGTGCCGCGGCGGATGCAATAATACCCCTGTGTGCCCGCGCGACAGTGCGTGATGTGCGGAAACGGGGCGGAACTTACATGTCTGAAGAGCATGCAGCATGATTACGAATAACAAACACGAGAGAGACAGCCAGCCACGCGGCTGCTTCAGACTGAGCTTCTATAACCGAGCATGCTGCGGCCAGCCACGAGTTTCTCCTATGCCCCATATCTTTCTCATCGTCTCACCGTGCCTGTTTCGTCAGTGTTCGGGTGTTGTTACGCCGCACCTGCGCTGGAGATCCTCCGCACCAACGGCGAACGCCACAGCTCCATGCCAGTCGTCCTCTCTGATTCCCATCGTCACATGCACCACCTCTGGCAGAACCGCCGCCACCGAACCTTTCCTTCCCTCCCCGCTGTCGGTGATCTCACCTCGCACACCTCTTCCCTCGTTGCTGCTATCGCAGTGACTACCGCTGCTGCTGGTGGTGGTGTTGCTGCTGATGTGAAGGGGTTGTTTCGGGAGAGTAGTAGTAGCGGAGCAGCAGCCTGTTCCTGACTCAATGAAAACGTGAACGTGGCAATGCGTGTCTATCAGCACCTGGGGCGTCAGGCCTGGCGACGTCCGCTCGCTCATGACAACCTACTCTCGCTTGATCATGTGGACACATGACATGACCTACATGACACGAGAGCAACGAGAGGCGGGGGGCACTCCGAACGTGTTTCTGGCGATAGTTGGGGGGGGGGCGGGGTAGAGAAGCGACGGACTACTTGCAAGCGCCGGTGCGGTGTTCTGCGACGTCATCCGAGCATTCGCAGCAGCGGCACCTGCAGGTCGTATGGCGAGACGAGATGTGCTGTGCGAGATTCAAAGTGTTCTGGACGCGCTTAGACGCAACGCACGGTTCGAGATCACAGAGGTAAGCTATGGTGCCCTAGAAGGCGGAACAAATATTCGCAAACCTTTGAAATATCTCAATATCTCTTGTGAGTGTACACACGAGAGACATGTAAACTTGCTGTTGCACGCATAGGATGCGGCCCTACAGGGGGTCTGTCTGGTGCGGGACATCGACTGCTGTAGTGTCGATTTGAAGTGTACGCACCATAGGCTGTTGGGCATGCTCTGACCACAGCGTTCATCTTTGTTTCACCCTTGGACGGCGTCTATAACGCTCATTACGAACATCCGACAAACCAGCATCGCTCCGCTGCGGAGGAAAGCCGGCTGACTGCCGACTTGAAGGCCCTGCGAGAAGCTGTCCGCGACTGGCCAAACGAGGGTGAGTGAGAGGCACGGAAAGACGCGGGGAGGGGGCTCTGCTGAGCTGTAGATTTTCGTAACGCCGTTGTGGCATTTCGCCTTTTGCCATTTTCGCGGAGAGAGACTGCTGTCCCACACAAGTGATGGCATGCATTCAAGGATAGAAAGTGTGATTTGGTGATTGTTGATTGGTGGGGCGACATGCTTATTTGGCCGCACCCTGAGCTATGCACTAACTATGCACATGTGCCCGTCCTGTTCTCTGATCATGACTAGATAAATATGCTACGAAACCGACTTTGGCGTCTCCCTAGAGACCAGCGACGCGGCATTGCCATGCCGTAGACATCACGTCCTCCGCGATACGTGTTGCAGTATTTAGCATTCGATGCTTCGGGAGCACAAAGCGCCGTACCAGGTGATCTTCTTACGCAAAGTACGTTTTGTAGTGAAGTACATCGGCTCGCACAAGCATGCTCACGTTGAGGCCCTGGTGAACAGCGTGCTCGGTGGATCTGTCTGTACGCACACGTCTGTACCCACACGGACGCCGCCGCGATATATCAAGACTACGTGTTTCGTACTGCAAAGGTCAACGATTGCCTGTGCATGCGTGGGTCCTCGGTGCAGCAGGGGCGTTTTAGCTGTAGAAGCAACCGACGGCAGTGTGCGGGATACAGAAACGCGCGACAAGTTCGGGAGTTGTTGGTCGAAATCAACAGAGAGCTACTTGCCTCCTCGTTTTGATACACATCGTCTTCATCGCTACAGCGGCAGTACACCATTTATTTTTGTTTTTGTTTTATTTTGATCGGTTTCCGAGGACTCTTTTCTCGAACGGTCGGTGCGGTACCTGTTATTTTCTTTTGATCGTCTTGTGTTCTTTTTCCGAGTGGTTTGTACCCTATTTTTGTTTTCTTTCCCCGCGGCGTCGTATGTGCCAGGTTTTGAGGCCATGGGCTCCCCATTTTTTGTGGACTGTAGAGCTAATGTGAGAAACAACAACAACAACAAACCTTGGCGGGACACCGAAACACACCACGCCACGTTGTAGAAGCGGCACCAAGTCCCATCCAACAAACTTGGAGGGCGCTATTTTGCAGTAATATTTGGGCAATGGAGCCACTCCACTGACATCACGCAGCTGATGGTATGTGTTGCTCGTATGGAATGACACGGCTCGTTTTGCTTTGGAATGCTGCTGGGCCAGCACACACGAAGTTGACAAGAGCAGCGGCCGCAGCAGCAGCTCTCAGCCCCAACACCTCCCGGCCCCCGTGCTATCACTGCCCGACCTCGTGTATTGTCAGACCTCCGCGGCTTGAGCAGGCTGGAGTTGGTCTCCCCGTTCCTGTCGGTTGTGCGGTCCCCTGAAACCAACGGAGTCCTTACGGAGGCTGCGCTGAGATCGCTGCAGGCGTTTTCACGCGACCGCCTGATAGGTGGGTATCTCTCTGGCTGTCTGTTCGTTTTTCTGGTTGTCTCTCTGGCTGTCTGTTCGTCTCTCTTTTTGTTTCTCTCTGCCGCTCGCTCTCTCTCCCCCCCCTGTATCTCTCCCTCTTTGTTGCCTGGCTGTCTGTTGGTCCCTCTCTCCCTGTTTCTCTCTATGTGCGTTTTCTGTATCTCGCTCGCCTTTGTACTGACAAGTCTCTACGGCACTGCTGCATGCTGATATTTTCAACTCTTGTAGCATCCTCTTTATGTTCGGCGTACTTGCTGCACCTGGCGAGGAGTGTTGCGCGGCAGCAGGGATCTGATCGAAAGCCTTCTGTCCACCCATCTCAGCAGCATTACTTTTAGCGACAAAACCTGCCACACACACATTTTTTCGAAGCCTGAAACGGGATTTTTCTCCCAGGCGAGGTGGCTCACGTCGCTTTTGCAAAACCCCGTAGAAAATAATGCCAAGCCCGCCCACCAACCTCCACGATAAGTATCGTGATACACGACGCCTTCTCGTCCAACACCCAAGGACGGCGGGTTGTTGCGTGCTTCGCCTGGCGTCACCTTGCCCCGCAGAGGAGGACTCGGTACACGCCTCCGAAGCCGTCGGAGACCTCGTGGATGCGCTGATCGGGTGCAGGTTCGAGGAGACCCAGCAGGACCATGACGAGGCGGTCCGAGCGAGAATCATGCACGTCTTGGCGGCGTGCCTGGAGGGCGGGGCCGGGGTGTGCCTGTCGGACGAGGTGGTCTGGGCGGTGCTGCAGACGTGCATGGCCAACCTCGACCAAATGGTGCGAGGCTGCTGGTAGGGGTTGCGCCTTCGTTGTTGTGGTTGCGGAGATAGAGAGCGTGTCGTTTTCTGCTGCGGACTGGCGGATGCTTCGGTGTTCTTGTGAAGACCACCGTTGTCATAACCGTTGTGCTCGTTGTCGTGGTCGTCTTGGCCGTCGTTGATGTTGCTGTGTTTGTTGTTGTTCGTGTGTTTGTTGTTGTTGTTGTTGTTGTTGTTGTTGTTGTTGTTGTTGTTGTTGTTGTTGTTGTTGTTGTTGTTGTCGTTGATGTTGTGGTTGTTCTCGCTGTCGTGGTGTTCTCTTTGTAGAAGCTGAGTGACAGGCATACATTTTGCACCGAACAGGCGTTGACTTTCATGCGTACAGTAGCGGGTGGCATGCTGTGTCTCCGGCCCTCTTCACCCCTGTCCAGCCTTCCCATTACTGGTTTGTGGCCTCCATTCGGACTAGGCCAATATCGAGGGTACTAGCAGTGCCATGTTCCTCCCGACAAGCTCTCCCTGTGATGGGCTCAAATCACCCCCGAACTAGCCAATTGGTATTTGTTGCTCCTGCTGTCTCGCAACTTTCTTCCCCTGCTGCGGCTCCTCCTCTATTGTTGTTATTCATTCCGCCGGTTTTGCGCTTGCGTGTGTTCCCGCCCCCCCTCCCCCCCGACCCAAAACAACCCGGTATTGGGACCTGGGTTTCCATCGGTGTGGGCGTGTGGCCAACCCGGGTGACCGGCCAATTACGTCCACCCGCACTCACGCCGAACCAACCAACCACCACGCCTTCAAACAGTCGGCCCACTCGCCTCTTCTGCGAATGGCGGCGGAGGAGAGCGTCTTCAAGGTGGTCCGGTGGCTGTTCTCGCGCCTCCCAGGAGGTATCGTCGCCGTGGAACTCCCGGAGAATATCGCGGCGCCTGCTGCAGCAATAGCATCTCCGTCACCGCCGCCCCCTCCACCACCACCACCACCACCACATACGAATACGAATGCGAATGCGAATGCGAATAGTCACGTGAGTGGTGGTGGTGGTGGTGGTGGTGTTTTGTTCCCTGGCGACAAGTCACACTCTTCTCGGACGGATGCTCCGCAGCAGCAGCAGCAGCAGCAGCAGCAGCAGCGGTCGCGGGCCGTTGAGCCGCCCACGACAGCCGCAGCGGCAGCGGCAGCGGCGGCTTCGGGGCTGAAGGAAACGGATGTCGCACCAGGCGAGGCTTCCTCCTCCTCCTCCTCCTCCTCCT
>CACKRE030004993.1:13712-34433 GCA_902602495.3 Ectocarpus sp. CCAP 1310/34 | reverse complement strand
CCCCCCCCCGCCCCTAACCTGCTATTGCCCGAACACAGTTCCTCTGCTGTCTGGAGATCTTGCTGGGCACGGAAGGAAACGCTCCGCCGACGCTGGTGGATGGTGCGGTGACCGGTCTCGGGGCAGTAGTAGGGGAGATGATCGGAGAGGGCCTCTTCGCTTTCGCCGTCGCAGCCGCCGCCACCGCCGATGCCGCTTCTCCTGCTGGGGTGAGCTTGCTTGCTTTGGTTCAGCCCATCAGGGTCGGGAGGGGGTAGGAGATGGTTATCGCTTCCGTGGCGACAGCAGTAGCGCTCGTTCTTCTTGCCGCTGTTCGCTGAGTGGCTCGCGGTCTAGTCTAGTCGTTGGGTCTCGTACGTGAGCGAGGAGGTCAGCACGTAACGTCCCACGGTCCCGAAACCACTTCCTTTGCGGTCGGGCGCATTTGATGGACCACGCGCGATCACCCTACGTAAAGGGCCAGGTACGTTTGCCGACCGGACGTGCGTTGTTCCACTTCAAAAACGCAGAGCACCGCCGTAGCGTGCTCGCGTGGGAGGCCGGCCCCACAGAAAGCACTGAAAGGTGCGAGGAGGAGGCATGATCGCGGGGACGGTATGCATAGGAGCGTCGACCGTATCCTTAATGCTTTTATTTCTTGTATTCCTAGGCTCACATGCGGCCCTCGGTGGAAACCGCACGCCCACGGCGCGCGCAGACCTAACGCTGCTGCAAACTGCTCCTCGGCGAAAAGAAACCCGCCCGCCGAATCGGCACGAAACGTCTCTCGACGGGAACGTGCGGCTGCAATTTGCTTTGCGTGGCTTTTTCGTTCTTGAAAACTTGAGACTGCTTTCCTTGTTTATGGTGTTCGACCTTGTTCTTGGTGTTTGACGTGCCGCGATTTTTATCCTTGCCCGACCTTTTGGCCGCCGATACGTAGCAGCAGCGGACCGGAGACGGCGGCGCAGGCCAGCGACACAGCGGCGGCGAGGTCGAGGAGGCTGTCTGGGCCTTCACCCGTGCGAAAGTTCCGCAGTTCGGTTGCTGCCCGGACCTCCTGCGGCGGGTCTTTGAGGAGGGACGGAGCGGGGAAGGAATCAGACCACTCGCGGACGGCACACTATCATAATAGCTCGGCCCTTCTGTAGGCCCGAGACCCCCCCCCACCCCGTATTCCCTCCCAGCGTACTTCGAGAGTTCTCCAAGGCAGCGTATACCACATGGCTTCTGAGGGGATTTTGTGCCGGTTGCTCTCAATTTTGCAGCGGCACGTGTCCCGCAGCAGGATGGCGTCTCCCATTGGACCGACGTACTCAGTTCTATGTAGACATGTCTGTACGGGCAAGAGCATCACAGGAAGACGAAAGTGAAGAGGGAGGGGGTAGCAAGGGGTGACTCAAGTACCACGACGGGTTGTACGACCGGTGTGGAAACGGGGAGTACCGTTTAACCGTACGTGATGACGGTGGACCTGAAGGTGATGGCGTCGAAGCCCACGCACACAACGCACGCAGACAGCAGGGGTGGCACAAAGAACGGGCGATTCAACAAGGGGCTTGAGGCTACTGCAGGGGTACCAAAGTGTGTGATATTCCCAGGGCAGGGGGGCGGGGGGCGGGGAGGGGGGGCTACTCTTGCACAAACGATTGTTTAGAATCACTGGACGGCGCTATCCTTGCTTCCTTTGATTTCAGGCCCTCGTTAGTGTGGGCGTTTTGTGGCGGTCGTTGTGAGAAGTAGCAGGCGTTGTCGACGGCGTCTGGCGATAAGTGGTAGGTAGTTGGTTAGGTGGGCTGCTGTACTGCTGTTGTTGGTGTCGGTGGCGGGGATTTTTTTGGTCGTGTCTATATACCGTCATTATTGTCTGTGTTAAATAATATTTAAGTTTTCTGTTGTTGTGCGGTGTTTTGTGAATCGTGGAGGTTTCTTGTGACTTCGCCCTATGCGTCTCGGATTGTGTGCATGTTTTTTTTTTTTCTCACTCCCGGCCGATGTGATGCGATCGAAAACGATGCGGCCTGTGTGGTGAGAGATACACCTTTGTGCTGCAGGGACTGGGGGTCTTGGGTGAAGCATGAAATGTGGGGGGTTGGGGTCCACGGAGCGTTGCGCCCTTATCTTTGGCCGAGGCTCCTTGTCGGGTACTACCGAGTGTGGGCATAAGGTAAACAGGCATGTGCGTTGTTTTCTCGTGAGTCAATGTTCGACAAGCAGTTGCAATGACACCCCAAGGAAGCCTTCAACCTTGCCATGTAAATTCGACCTGTTAATCTTGTGCAGGAAGTCCTTCTTGTCAGCGGCGTCGAAGCAAAGGCGCGGCGGTTCTGGTCCTTGTAAACAAGAGGTTGTTTTTGCTGACATGGACAGACCCACACGGGTGCTCATCCTTTTTGGTTTGGGGTCACGGGTCGACGTTTGTGTTTCGTCTGTGTGTACTCGGATCGTGCTTGTTTGAGGCCAGGGGCCTTTTTTGTCCGTTTGGCGGATAGGTGTTGCGAGGAGACCACGATGGGAAGCTTTCGGCAGGGATTGACGAGGTTGGTGGCAAGACCAAGGCTTGTATACCGAACTAAATATGTGCCTGGTGTCGGACACTGCTTGCTATGCGACCATCCGCTTCCCCCGTCGTTTTCTTGAAGTGCTGTTGTCCGCCTCATCACGAGACGGCGAGGTCGTTTGCAGCATTCACATCTCTCTTGCTTCTGGGTATCTTTTCTTGTTCCAAATGCGTTCATTCGTGTGGTTGGCACGTTTTCTTTCAATTGAAAGTTCTCTGCGCTGTGCATCGGCAAGGGAAGTGGTGGTCAACGTCAACAATGGCATGTACTACTTGTACAGCAGCAGTGTTTCCGCAGCTACTGTCCTCGAGCGAGAGCTTCTTTGACATCCACGAACAGGAAGGGGCGACGTCAAGATCCGCAGGTTGGCCTGGTACAATTTGAGGTCCAACCTGCCCCTGCCACGTTGCAGTCAAAAGTACAGTGTACGCCTGGAGATACGAACCGATAAAATCGGGTCGAGACTCAGCTTCTTATTTCGTCGCCACTCCTTGTCGAGCACATGGTTGTTAGCAAGGGCAGGAAGGGTACAATAAAAGGGTTCACCGCTGAGGTGTGCATCTCAACCCGTTTTTCTGATATTTCGTGGAACTGTGGGCCTCTTGTTTCTTCACAAAAAAAATGTTTCCTGCGGGCCCGTAGTGTATGGCTGTAGGAGGTCACTATTATTAGGGAAAGGGTGTGTGATGGAAGGGAAATCCTACATTTGGCAAGGAATCTTGTGCCTGCCTTGTGGTATGATGTTTGGACCTTCGATGGTTTGGCGCCTTGTTCGCCACTCTTGTAGACGGGCAAGAAACCTTATGGTAGGGTGGGCTGTGACGGTATCGCATGTGTTACGCGAGCGAAGTAGCCGGAGGAGATGCTGTTATTATTTGCTGCGTATTCAGACTATTAGTCTAATCTTTAACCTTCTGGCGGCTGGCCCCGGTTATTTTTATGTTTTCTACAACTGACTGACGGTGGACGACATGTGATGAAGATCACTTGTTGAAATAGTGACGACATGTACGGGGCGAAATACATGGTCGAATGAATATTTTTGTACCGCCCGATGCCGGGACCGTCTCGTCTGTTGCTTTGAAGGTGCACAGTACAGTACTGCGAGAAATACCGCAAAGCATGTATGATTGTTTGTGCAGTATAGTCTAATCGTTCCGTCGTCATCCTAGTCTAGACTACCCATGCAAAAATGAATGTACATAGAGCAGTCAAACCACCCCGTGCAGTCTTCAGCAAACAGTAGAGAACGCCCGTGATCATCCTGTACTGTTGCGGGTGAGGGAGGAAAATGAATTTTGGATGAGAGATGCCGTACATCACACAGCTGGAAAAACTGTAGTTCATGGTACTACTGCTGTAGTACCGTGCATCTTCGACGCACATCCATGCTCATTCGCATTTTTTTTCTGCCCCCACCAGACCCATCACCTCAGCCTAAATACCACGTCTCGAGAGAGAGGGCGTGATAGAAGCTGCAAGAGACATCATGCACAAAAATTACATTGCGACAGAGGATAACAAGTGATCGAAGAGTGCGACGTATCGAGACGTGGCAAGGGGGTCCGTTCATTCTTTTCGATTCTACGACCCCCCTTCCCAAGAACAAGCAAACTTCAATGATGCTTCCTGTCCTGCTGTAGTGCTCCTGTGTCTCTCTTGCGTGGCGTGCTTGCCTCGGGCCTCGGGGTGGTCGAGTACATTCTTGAACATGAGCTCAGGGGTGCGGCCGGTCCAGTTGAATGTGAGCTGTCTTGCCGCAAGAAGTAAGAACGCGCACGTTGCTTCTGCCTGTTTCGTCCGGTTGCTCGCTTCGGAGTGCGAGGGAGCAGTGGTGTTATCGACGCAGAATTTCAGCCTCTTGATGCGTAGGTGCTCTGCTGGGGTGCACATTGTTTCACTTTCGATTTCATCTCTTCTTGACTGATTCTATGAGAGCGTACCCGGGGTATTGTCTTTGATCAGTGTGTCAGACTAAGTTGCTCCGATGCCGCTGACCGGTCAATTACGCCGCGTTTCCGGTAGTGCTGATTTGGTTGTCATGAAAGCAGCGAACGAACGTACAACCAGTCACACGCTGCCACATGTGACGCTTGGCATGTGATCATCCGGTCGTGGCGTCCTGCAGGGGTTCGCTTCGCCACACTTACAATGCCGTCGAAGACATTTTTTGCAATTCCTCTCTCTCGCGATGATCGGTGCGTTTCTCGATGATGATGACATGTCGCGCCCGTTGAACCACCGCCCCGTCAAGAACAAAACGGAAGTACTCCGCGCTGTTTTTCTGCCGAAACAGGTGTACGACCTTCACCAGTCGAACTCGTGGCTACAGCACATTGGGCTGGGGGCATACCACAGCGGGCTGGAGATCGGCGGGGTCGAATATACGTTCAGCGAGGCCGGGGTCGGGCAACACCCACCTCGCCAGATCGCAGGGGACGGCGTCTCGTTCAAGACGACCGAGGCAGGTGGATTGGTTTTATTTTGTTCGCATGTTTTGGCATTTTGTTCGCTATTGGTGAGAAAGGCCAGTGTGCTCCCCGTTTACCACGGGCGCAGAGAGGCCTGGTTGATTCTTGTCTGGGCCTATAGCCTGTGACTACCTGGGTTTTCTCAAGAGTTATGATGGGGAGGGTACATTACAAGCAGAGCGTGCGCACAGCACCATCTTCCTATGAAAGAGAAGGCGTCGCTGATTATTTCGCGTGCTGGAATGCTGCAGAGCTACATCGAGAGCATGATGTTTTCACATGTCGGGAATTCTGCTTGTACCCCGGTGCGCACGATCTTGTAGATACATCTTGGAGCGGCCGGCTGAACGACAGGAGCAAGCGATACTTGGTAGTATCCTTCCTCAGTTCGGGCGCATGAAAGCTGGTATCATGCAGTAGTTTCGTGGTGTGAGCTTGAGTTTTCGATCTCTCCGGCACCTTGCACCTGGCAAGAGTGTGCCGGCACGGCGACAATTGCGTCGCAAAGCCGGCAGGTTCGGGTCCCCGGCACCCGTGCGGAAATCGAAATATTTCACTTGGTGTGATTTGTGTTTTTTATTCGCATCCCTGTGCGATGAAGCCGATCTGTGCGATGACCCGCAACCTGCCGGCAACTAGATCGTCACTGCGCTCTAGTCGACGCGCCTAACTCGTCAACCACGTGCGTATTTATTGGTGGGTGGTGTAAGCGCAGCCTTAGTTTGGAAAGACCGATCCCCGTACCGTGGCAGAAACCACGCAGCCGGTTCAGTTTTCCTCCCCCCACGGTTGGGCATGCACACAACCCTCCATGGCGATGCATATGGCGTCTCGGTAGATCATTTTATTACAAATAATGCGATAAGGTACACGTCAATACGCTCCCCGTCTCCTTGACCAACGGACCTAAACGGAAAAAAACTGTGCCACATACCACATGCAATACAGGTGCTGGGGGACTTCATCGGGACCATTCCAGACGTGCGGCGCATCCTCAACGGCCTCAAGGCGGAGGGATTCGCGGAGGGAGAGTACGACGTCGTTCGCAATAACTGCAACCACTTCTGCAACGAATTCGCCTTCGCCCTTGTCGGGAAAAGGATCCCGCCTTGGGTCAACCGCGCGGCCACCATCGGGACTTGGGCGGGTCTAGGAGAGGTTTGTGGCGTACTTGGTAGAGTCTATAGCAGACGTGGTGCTTTGTGTGTCAGCCTCTGCGGACGTTAAAAAACATTACATTATCATGGTACATACGGGATATTGCCCGCCAAAGACAGCAGCGAGGCCGTGTCGCTTGGTGTGGCATGGGAGAAGACATTGCAGCACTGGAGGAGTGGTATGGAGGCCAGTCGCCTCAGCTACTCACCTATATTTTTGGGTCCCACTCACAGGTCGGTAAGCTGTTCCTGGTCGCTAGACGATGCTCACCTCCCGTTCTTCGCCCCGCCCTCCCCACCCGCGCCCGTGTCCGCGTCATGACCTAATTCCTCTATATTTCAGAAGTCTAAGAAAGAAGGTTCCAATGATAAAAAGGAAGGCGCGGGGACAGCGGCGTCCTCAGCCTCTGCAAGTGCTCCGCCATCGAGGGATCGGAAAGAGCTGACGCAGAAGCAACGAGATCTCTTGTCCAAGATGCGGACGAACAAGAGCTCAGGGGGTGGGGGACGAGGAGGTGCAGGAGGCGCAAAATGATGTGCTTGTGAAACAATTTCATTTTTTTTTCCGGTGTGCGGTGGGTTTTTGTTGTGTCTTTGCCCACATCGGGATTGTGCGCTTGTCGTTTGGGAAGTGTTTGTGTCATAACGAGTCGTGTTCCGTTGAAGCATTAGGTTGCGCACGAGAGACCGTCGTTATTGACCAAGCAAGGGGCCGTGTACCTGAAGCTGGCGGCGGTGAAGCTGCACAAGAGCCGCGGCTTGGCTTGTATGTATCAACCCCCACGAAAGGGTGGTGTGGGGTTTAGAATTTTGGATTGGCCGAAAAGGCACCACCAGCGGCAGGGGTCCTCTCGCGGTTGTTTAGTTTTCACGGACGAAGTGTGATTACGTTGCCGTCGTGTTTTCTGGCATGCCCTTGGATTCCCCCTAAGCGCACGTGCTTTGCAACCGAGCAAGATGAGACGGCGCCGACTCGTGGCTTGTAGATACTTGTATATGGCCTGAGATAGCCCCACGACCAAGTGTTAGGATTCGATTGACTTGCTTGGGGTCTTTTAGTCTATACTGGTTTCCGAATTTTGCAAGCATCGATGTGGATCGTGGACGTGTTCGGGAATGAAGCTGCTTCGGACGAGCGATGTGGGTTTATTACAAATAGCATCACGCTTCTTCTTTCGCTCATTTAACAGATACGCAAAGCGTTGATGCAAGTGGAGAGGACGGATATGGTTGAAACGAATGGGTTGTGCGCGTGTTTGGTTGAAGTACGACAGCTAAACCTGGCTGGTGTTCAAGCGGTAACTACGCGGTTCGGACGTTTGGGTTGTACGTTTAAATCTGGCCTCAAGAGTGAAACTTTCGGCGTTTTTCTCATCAAATGTCGTGACAATTGATTGTGGGCAGCCCCGAGGGGGCATTTTCATGCCGCCTGACCGTGGCGTACGAGAGGCGCAAACGTGCGTTTGCACCGAAACCACGCTCCGCTTTTGATCCAAGCCGAAGAAACCGCTGCTGCTGTGGGGAAAAGTCGCAGACCAGTGTGCGCAGCTTCTCGTGGTCAACATCGGTCCCGATCAGTTCTGATTGGCCGAAAACACACTTGACCGGTGGGTGATGTCAGTCAGCCAGCCAGAGTCGAACTTCGCAACGACACTGATGATATGTTCGATGTGTCCAGCTTCCTTCCATGGAACCAAGCGAACCTTCTATCCGGGAGGAGCTGGCAGCCAGGATGGACCAGGCCAAATGTGTTCAGCTTCCTCCACGCCAAACTTCGATGGGAATTGAGCGACACTTCCATGGAAGGGAGGCATGGAAGCCTTCTGCTTGAGTGCGTCAAAAAGTCGATTCACACTTCATTGCTTCCATAATCAACACCCAATCTGAAACCGTCCGTGAAAGTCATTACTTCCTCCACCAAAGGTTTCTCAGCTTCGAAGGGATTCTTCGATTCGTCTTCCATGGAAACGAAAGGCGCGTCAGTTTCAATGAATATTTGCTTACCTTCCCTGGGATACAGCGACCTTGTACGAAGTCATGCCTGTGGGATGGGGGGGGTTTGGGTATTCATGGCACGTCGATCATGTTGAGCTGCAACTTAAACGGAAACCAGCCATTGTCTCTCGGCAAGTTCCACGAAGAAATTTGGACGGCACCACCGGCATTTGGTGGTAAGGTGGGCGTGTCTGTCGCCAATGTATGCGTGCGTCCACACAGCTTTCACGAAATCTGCTTGTCGAGCTTCCACGGAACGTTAGGAGACTA
Source organism: Ectocarpus sp. CCAP 1310/34 (assembly GCA_902602495.3). Taxonomy (NCBI): domain Eukaryota; class Phaeophyceae; order Ectocarpales; family Ectocarpaceae; genus Ectocarpus; species Ectocarpus sp. CCAP 1310/34. The sequence goes on along the minus strand of CACKRE030004993.1, from coordinate 26,000 downwards.
GTTTTGCCCCACACCATTTGATGCATATGTGACCTTCACCGAGAACACCAACAACTGCGAAGTAGATGGTTTGACGGCCACGACTATTTTTCGTGTGAATCGCGCTAGCGCCTGTACTGTGAAAGCGATCTCTAGCATACAGCAGTAGTGTTTCGGGGAGTGAAACACACTCTGAAATTCTTCGGGATATTTGAGACAGCGGATGGATCCGCCACACAGACAGACTGCGTTCGAGATCTGGCTCCCAACGATGGGCGAAATATCATGCATGCCATTAAATGTATTCCACAGCATACCCTTGAGCAGGGGCGGGTAACAGCCTTCACTCCTCGCCGCGACCGGTAACATCAACATGGATGGCCGGTGGGCGTGCCTTCTACAAGAATTATTGTATTTCCTTCATCCCATGACAAAAGTCGCTCGCAATTTGAAGGCCCATTCGTAAACGCATGTGCAGTACAGCTGCCTCTCTTCGATATTCATTGACACTGAACTGCGTCAGTCGCTGTTCACGTTACGCACATGTATGTCCGTTTTGACCCATTTTGGTGGAACGCATGACGGTAAGTTTGGGTGGGTGCCCATCCCCTCAACAATGTAAACCAATTTTTAGTCCCCGCGCACCACTTGTTGCTATGGACCGTCCCATCTTTTTGCATGGAACTCAAGGGTAGAGGATTCAAGATGCAACGCCATAATACGTAGACTCCATCTAGACACGGTAGACGCGGGGTTGCCCATTCCGGGCGCGGCATTCGATCAGAAAGAATCATGTATCCTGGGCAGGAGACCGGTAGGGCGTTTCGTACGTTCGTTGTACTCGTTGGGCTGTTGGTGAACGGATGATATTGTCGCCGTGACTTCTCGACGCTGCTCGAGCACGAAAGTACGAGTTCACAAAAAATGCTGTGGTACCTCTTGTTGCCCATGTGCAACGCATCAAACGAATTTCACTCACCGAGGCACGTCGCCACCAAACGGTGGCAACAGCATCCGTGAGAGCCTCAACGTTCATGCGACACATTCTGCAGCATTAAAAGGGCGGGCGAACACCGCAATGCCCCTCCGTATCTCTGTGTACCAATGATTACCCGTCGAAACAGACGTGCTCGAACGCGGAATTCCAGCTCTTCCAGGGGTTCATCACAACACGATCCATTCTCCTAGGGCACACCTGCGCTCTTGAGAGTGCCTCTAGCCGAACAGAAACGCAGTGGTGAACCCTCCTCTCCAGGATTAGGGCCAAATGATACGCAACAATGATATCATGCGTGGGTTTTCCTTTCACCTCGAACCGGTAGGAGCGCAAGCTTGGGGGCACTACCACGTCAGACTTTCATTATATCAGGAATCAAGAATGATATTTCAGTGCCGAACCTGCCTCACGATGCTTGCTAACGCCAAATGGAACCTATCAAGGGTGAATCACGCAGTTTGCTTCCTCATTGTCTTCTTGATAGCCATGAGCGGCAAAAAAAGGTTGCACATGTCAGTATGTGCCCTTGTCCCCCAACATCTTCAAGGGAACACTGCTCGAGAGGTGGTGTAGTTTTGCTGCCAAAATAGCTCGATGCTTGTGTACATTATTTCGACACATTACAGTTTGCCTTGACACGTTCCAAGGGCTAGGTCTCGGGTTCAACCCCAGCAAAACAAGGGCTATCTGTTTTTCACGTTTGTGTTCTTTTTTGCGTTAGTGCGTGCTGCGACAGTGTTTAGCCTTCAACTCGTAGTCTAGACTCAAATAGTCTACATTCACATACACGTGTGGACACTCTTGAAATTTGAAGTGCCCACGACACCGCGGTGCGACCCCTTCAAAAGACGGCACAAGGAACGTAAGCGTGTGATTGAACAGAAACAAATCACGGCCGAACGATTTGCGGCAACACCATCATGCACCTATAGATTCCTGACTTGCTTCATTCTACGAGGGGGTCAAGAGTGCACGCATGCATGCACAGTCTAAACGTCGGAGATGTGCATCAATGGAGCCATGATACATGAAGACTCAGCAGACTACAGTACCTATGTGTGGTCACCAAGCCTCGGCCAATAGTGTAGTGGAGATGAGAATGTGTTCTAGACAAAACATACAGCAGTAGACCAATGACACAAAAAGCACTCCATCATATTGACTAGTCTGTAGAGCTCATTCTACTCATCATCTAGTCAATGTAGACTTCTCTGTAAAGTCTACCATACGTTACGGACGGTATTGCGGGGGTCATTAGTGGGTTGGTCTCGCATGGTATATAATATAGTGAAACAAAGTACAAAGCACAAGGGAAACACACTATGGTAGATGCTGCAACGTCTGGGCGTGTGCGCGGCGAGGTCGTGACGCATTGTACAGGGTGGCCGAACGGTGATGATGCTGCAAACATTTCGGGACCGAGCGCAGTGAGATAACCAAAAGGAGGAGACCCGGACAGGGAAAGGGTGACAAGCACGGGCGAAACCAACCGGCTAGAAACGTCCCTCGTGAGTCGGTGCTGCTCCCAGCGCTGTCATGATACCCCTTCGCCCCCCACGAGAGCACTCTTTGAGTTCAGTGGACGTGACGACCTACAGATGGCCTCACGCAAGAATGTCGGTGAAGAAAGTTCAACCTAGGTTTGCTTCCGACCATGCCCGTCTCCAAACTCACGTGCTCCACCTGGTTAACAAGCAGCTAGCAGAAGGCGGCGGAGCTTCCTCGGCGACCGGGACCCCACTTTCCACTATCCGGGTCATCAAACTTTGGTACCTCCTACCAGGTATTCTGCACTCCTTTGATGGTCGGATAGCTCGAAAAAAACGCTACAACTCGCTCAAAAGAGGGGATATATCGTCCGTTCTTCTTTGGCTGATTGAGTATACCAAGGCGGCGAGTGCAAGGAGCAGGGGACCGGCACGGGTCGACACACCCGACGACAAGTTCAAAAGGGCGGCGAGGGCGTGCCGGCACTCTGGAGGCGTGAAGGACGCAGCAAGAGCGCTCCTAGCCGATCAACCGTCACCGGGGAACGACGAGACATGGGCACGTCTGAAAGCCAAATTTCCGCATGAGGATCCCGTACAAGTGGAGCAGGCCATCGCCGAAGCCATAGCTGCAAGCCGCACCGAGGAGGAGGAAGGAAGCGCCCCGAGATGGAGGCCAGAAACCGAGTTCGATCCACAAGTACTCCTTCAAGTCATCAACAGCAGAAGCTCTAACTCTGGAGCAGGAAATGACGGGCAACGTTTCTCCCACCTTAAGTCCATCGTCAACACTAAAATTGGTCGGGAAGAGTTCAGCAACGCGATGTCGCACCTTTGGAGGAGGCTCATCAACGATCCCAACGCGTTCCCACCGGAGTTCTGGACTCTTTGGAAACAATCCAGTCTAATCGCCCTCGGTGAAAAGTGCCGTCCAGTGTGCATTGGAATGACTTGGAGAAGGCTGATTGCAGCGGGAACGGTCAGGGAGTGGAAACCGAAACTGGAAGAAATATTTCGGGAAGCGGACCAATTCGGAGTGGCGGTAGCTGGAGGAGTTGAACAAGTTGCGATGAACGCACAACTGGTTCATCAGACAGGTCATTGGGTAGTCCAGACGGATTGCTCAAATGCCTTCAACACGGGCAAGCGCACCGCCATAATGGCCCAGGCCGCAAAGAGCGTCCCAGATCTCGTGGGGTACATCGCCAGGTGTTACGACGAAATCCCGGCAAAGGCGATATACACGATGGACTCCGGAGAGCGTCGGACGATCGAGTGCAAGAGCGGTGTGCAGCAAGGAGATGGAATGGGACCGCCCCTGTTCTGCTTCATCCTAGTCCCGATCGTCTTGAAGCTTAGAGCCAAGTACGACCACCTCGGGGTATGCTTGAAAGCTTATATGGACGACATCAGCCTGCACTTCAAAAATATCACAGCGGAAAATATTCAGGTGATACCGGACCTCGTCGACGAACTTGAAGCAGTGGGCATCATCGTCAACAGGGGGAAGAGCTCAGCGCTTCCCCCACCAGGGCACGACGTGACGCCAGCAGAAAGGAGGCTACTTGGCGATGCAGGCCTACCGATTGCGGAGGAGGGCATCACAGTTGTGGGAGTCCCCATTGGGACGGATGCCTACGTCGAGGATATCGCAATGAAAGTGATAACTGAAGGGGGTGCAGACAAGCTTGCTCGCATGCTGGTGCGCATGCCAGACAAACAGGTGGCTCACCTCGTCACATCACAATCGCTGACACAGCGATCCGGATATATCGAGAGAGGCATCAATCATAAGCTAGTGAGAGGGGCTTGTAAACGCCTGGACAATATGGTGATGTGGGTCCTAGAGGCAACGATGGGGCTCAGAGACACCGAAGTCGAAGAAGAGTTCTTCCAAGACGACTGCCAGCCTGACCGCTTCAAGTTAAAGCCCTATCAACAAGCCCAGGCGCGCCTGTCGACAGGAGCCGGAGGACTAGGATTACCAGCAGCCGTTATGCGAAGGTTCTCAGCTTCTCTGGGCAACCTAGTCGGCACCCTTCCTGCGGTTATAGCCGCGTTACGGGGTCCATTGGGAGAGTCGGTGAGAGTTCGGATACCGGGAACCGTGTTGGTGGAGCGGATGGGGGACGCTATCAAAGAACTTAACCAGGAGCATGGAATATCGGTGGAGATTCTGAAGGGGATCCTTCCCCCGTCATGGGTTGAGTGGGCCTTAGAACCGACAGGAGAAACCGGAAGGCGTCAGCCCACCGTTGCAGAACTGGCAGCACACGATGGGGAATCTACTACGCCGAGGAAAGCCCAGCACAAACTGGGCAAGGCGATTAACAAGATACAACTTGAAAAGTTCATGGAGTCTCTGGAGCACCTCCCCCAGGAGGCGGTACCACCCACGCGGGACAACCCCTACGGAGGTCAAGAGGCCAGGAACATGGCATACGCACGAACGAGAAGCTCGCAAGGGCAAGGGGGGCACGCGTTCCTGAGAGCGGCTCCCACCGACCGAGCTCGAGAGATTCCATCGAACGAATTCGTCTACGCGACGAGACGCGCCTTGGGAGTTGAAGAATTCTTGGCGGAAAGATGTCCCAGGTGCCACAGAGGCAGGGAAGGCGAGATCATCACAACGGTGCACGCAAGGACCTGTCGAAGGGATGGAGCACAGGTCAACATGCACGAGCCGTTAAAATACGCACTATCGAGAGCACTCAACGGCCTTCGCGTCAAACACGACGTTGAAAGCGGGGCACCGTTCACGGGGGAAAGAAACCTGAGCATGGACATCGTCATCAGGCCAGGAGCCCTCACGAACGCATCTTCTCCGGGGTACCGCAACAAAGGAATACTCCTCGATGTCACACACGCAGACCCGCAAGCACAGGTACACTTGCGGAACGGCAGCGCGACCAGCGATGGAATCGCAGCCCAAGCATCCGAGGCGCGAAAGCGTCAGCACTACGCTCGTCCGGGACACGTGTCCTTTGACGAACGCAGCTTTAAACTTACCACCTTAGCCGTGGAAAGCTTTGGCCGCCTTGGAGAGGAGGGTTACGAGTTCATCGATGAACTTGCGACACATGCCGTGGGAGGAAGGGACGGAGGAACGATGGCTCTGAAAGGAGTCTTCAAGGAACGACTTCTTCAGATCGTTTCGGTGGCTACACAGGTGGCCATATCTCGGCGAGTGCAGAGGTACAAGCTCGCATTGCGCGGGCGTCAAGACGCCGAAAACAGGCGAACAAGATCGACCTCGGACCAGTCAACGCTAATGATATGGGGATGGAGTGTAGACGCATCGTAGAACGCGTTTTCGTTTGAAGTTGGCGTCTTGTTTGAGAGTAGATGTGACAGATTTGCGTAGAATAGGGTAAGATATTATCATGAACGGAGATGAAAGGGCTTTTCCAACACGGAGATGTAGCATGGATCAAAGCATTTGTTGGATTTCAGCTTTTACAAGCGGACATCAACGCAGTAGTATTTTAGCAAGCTTACGAACGCATACAGGATACCATCAGGATTGTCATTGGTTTTATTTCAAGTTGAAGAGGAGATATTTTTACGATGTAAATGACAGTAGAAATAAGTCCTACATATGTTGTTGTTCTTCGTATTGGTTTAATATTCATGTAGAGTATGAGACATTAAGTGAAAGTTTTCTGAGGTACATCTGCAATTGTCGGAAGGCAAAAAAAAATAAATAAATAAAAATTAAATAAATATCGTATCCTATCATGTCATATACCCAACACGGCACGGCCGCTTCGAATACTCGTCCATAACAAAGAATGAGAGCGAGCCCGACGGCGACCGCCCTGCTCACGCGCCCGCACGCAACACACCCCGGCGGTACGAATGAATGGAGGTACGCTTCAATAGAAGAAGCATAGTATGCTGAACAGAGGTAGGCGCCACTCGTGACATAGGAATGCCGCGTATTCTGCAGGGAAAAACGAAGGAACGTCTATCGAACCGGAAAAACACGTCAACCTGCAAACGAACCCGTCATGCCACGGTATTAGATGCGAAAGCTCCATGGTGCCAACATTCGCAGACTGATTCCAACCAACACACCGTCGGATGAACCCTTTTGGGACTACAGGCGTCCGAACAGATCATTGATTGATCATGTGCAAATGCTGGTGTTGTGGGATGTCTTGGAGTTGCCCCGCTGTATCCCTCAACGCCAGGTGTTGTCACGTCTATGTATAGGTGAGCTTCATACTCGCATCGACCGTGCTACCCGGTGACCGATGAAAAGACGTTAGAGCCAGGAGCGGGTCATATCAAGGTCCCTGGAACGACCAAAATTAGAAAAATGCACTCTGCTCTAAATGCGAATGCCACCATGAATATCCCCACATCCTTTCACAGAGGCACACATCAGTAGCTCCACATACATGCCCTCGCCCGAATCTCCGAAGCCACTAAACCAACGACAGGAGGTCAGCGAAAAGGGGCACTTCAAGCCCAACCAGGCCAGGACATCGTGGTACGATGCGTATCCTCCAAATTTGGAAATCGTACACTCCCAAGATCCAGCAGCCATCATGTCAGCAGCTATACTACACAGCAGCAGCAGAATAGCCGAGTCCAACATACAGTAATACTGTAGTAACACATACACTATCATCATGGCCCCACACATACCGGTCGCCCCGGTGGTCTAGTGGGTAACCTCGCAGCCTGCCAAGGGCCAGGTCATGGATTCGAGTCCCGGCAGAGTGAGTTTTTTCTCACCAAAAAAATCCTTGTCTAGGATGAAAGCGACGCGTTGCGAAGCTCGTTGTTAATAAACCATAATCGACTTCGCAAGTCGCGAGGGAAGGGATTGCTGTACCCTTCTCGCGATAGAAATACCTCAGGCAGGAACCGCAGGAGGGGGTCCAGCCCCCCCCTCCTATGTGACCCCGGTTGGGTTTTCTAGCTAGTAGAAGTGGAGGATAGGGGCCAGAGGGGCAGACGACAGAATCCGATGATGGGAGAAAAAAATATATAGACAATATATCCTCGCCCGGACCTAGAGAGAGAGCCACGGATGCAAGGATACATGTAACAGCATATTGGTGACATTGAGAGCGAAGCATGAAATTGAGAGCGAGAGCCAAAGAAATTACAATTCGGGTCCAGGCGCCTCTTTCCATTTCTTGGGGAAGTAGGGGGCGGGCTGTTCCAAGAAGCGGCGCAAATTGAAGGTCTCATCAGCAGCGTCACGAGCATATGCGTGTCATCGTCATCGGATGCTGCAGCTAGGAGCTAGACAAGTTGCTAGATTTTCCCAGATTGGCTATTATTCCTGCCTCAAACTGTTGCAGGGCGGTTTGGCCTCGGGCGGTGGGCTCTCCTGCAGCTTCTGCTCGCCGCTGTAACTCCACATCGAGAGACTCCCACAGGATGACCAGGGTATCTGCTTGTAGCTACGGGCTGGCCCTTCAATTCAAGCTACACAGCAAGCTCCACCTCTCAGCAGTAGTCCAGCTGCAGCGCATCGCGCAATCTCGCTCTCAATCAGATGCTTCGCTCTCAATTTCACCAATATGCTGTTGTGTGTGCTGGTGTGCTTGCGTGCTTGTTGTGGGAATTGTGGGAAAATCACAGGAGCTGTAGTGAGCCGGCAGTGCTCACGTTGGGGAGGGGACAGAGAAGTACAGAAGTACAAGAACCAGCTATGGGTCTTCAAGTTCTCACACTGATCATTTTCACTGACCATTTTATTATACTGAAAATAGAGTAGTTTAGGCGACTTGGCGACTGATCGTTTCGAGGTCTACAAGCCTGCTCTACCGGCCGCACCGCGACCACGCATCAACTCTTCTATGACCCTGTCTGTGCCCACCGTCCTGTCGCGGGCAGCCCTCATGGCCTATGGGTGGAGATAGCTGTCGCGGGTACAGAAGTGCACTCGTCTCTATCTGCTGTACTTCTGTCTCTCTCCCCGCTCTCTCTCCTCCCTATCTTTTTTGCCGCCAATAAAAAAAGAGCTAGATAACATGACGATGATGGCGGACATATTATTTGCTGCTGCAGGATAGCGCCCGCAACTAAAGAATTTGGCAGCTAAGCACTTCGTGCTCAACATTATAACAAAAAACAAGGACAACTTTGAGCGACATTTTTTTACCTACCGACATTCAGCGGCCATTTGTAGCCCACCACGAGCCTTGACCAACACTGGAGGGCGCTATTATTCTGGAGTGACGACGTTGACGCCTACTTTACGTGGGTTGAGCGGTCTCTTGATGCGCTACGTACTATACGCGTATTGTGTTCATGGCTTGAGAGTTCGCGAGCGAGAGGGTCATGTGTAGCTCGTACAAAAGTTAACCGTAAGGATCAGTCGACTGTTCCACCCCCCCCCGTTCGGTGGTCTCTCTTTGTGCGTCTGTTCGGCTCTTCCTCATTCTGCGTCTAGACTATGTACATGTAGTCTGCTGGCCTTTCTTCCTCCTTATGCCATTTGACCATGGACCTGTCCGCCCACTGTAGCACCATGAACATGCCTGCCCGCTGTAGCACCCCTTAAATCCACGGGAGCACCGTCTCCATCTTCGCTGCGAGAGTCCAACAGGAGTGGCTGGGTGGTGAGTCCCTCACCGCACATCCTCGGGACTCACTGAGTCCGTAAGATATGCGGCGAGAATCCTGTTGGTTCTCCTGACGCCCGAGGAGGAACAACCGAGTCTCACCACATCCAGAACCACACACAGCACACAGCACCAGACAGCACACACCGGCAGCACACCCGCAGACCGATTGGGTGCGGTTGTTGTTGGGAGCCATAGCCGCAGCCAGACTGAGACAACGACGTTCGCTGTCACGTCGTATTTGGGATCATCAGCTGTCCTCGTGTAAAGTCCCACTTCCCTCGGAGGAACATGGCAACGCCAGGGGATATCCCCACTCCCACGGCCGAGGGCGCGAGCGACAGCTACAACGGCGGTGGTATCACTGCTGCTGCTGTTGACGTGGATGTTGCTGCCGGCGAGTCGCGACGGCACGATGAGGACGAGGAGGTGGAGAGCGTGCTGTCTCTGTGGTTTGACGGTTGCACGGCGGACAACCATCGCACCAAGTGGTTTGCACAGGTGTGCCAGGGTGGTCCTGGTGTTGCAGTGTTTTCCCCCCGAGTATACACGTCGGTTTGTGTGCTGAAGCTCGCGGACTACAGCAGTGCTGCTGTGCACCATAAGCTCTTTGGTTTCCTTTCACAGGTGGACGTGAGATTGCTATCGTTTTCGCTTCACCTCTGATTCTCTGTGTGTTCAATTAGGCATATGCGTACGAGCCTTCAACTTTTGTTTGTTATTCTCGCCCATGTCGCGGCTTTATTGTTAGCACAAGGACCGTTCATGATGGTTTCGTTTTGAGTGTGGCAGATGACGGTATTCGTTACCATGTACTCACGTCCGGCCCTCCTCGCACCGGTGGACGCAACAACAGTAAGCCGTTTGCTTGATGAGTTAGACTTTGCTTGTTCCGCAAACGCCCATGTATGCCCACGGGCGGCAGGTACTATTTCCTCGTCTGCTGGTACCCTCTGGAGGTTTACTTGTTCCCAAAAGGGTCCTCTCGGTCCCCGTTCTCTCCCGGCATCCCCGAGGACCGTTCCGAATGGCTGCACTGCTTTAGTCTGCTGCTGTACACTGCTGTGTATGCTGCACATGGAGCGATTGGCCTTGTTCGACCTCCTTTGCAACGAGCATGCTTCTCAAGTCTGAAACAGCCCCACAAGAGGTTAACTTCTGAATTGCCAAGAGAAAAAATGACCGCCATTTGGCTGCTACAGCAGAAAACTTGGTGGCTACGACACCTCTACGATTTTCTTCAATTAATTGGCTGTTGTGGGTTAGCGTTTGGAACCTCCGTATTGGTGATGTCACGTACTTTGTCGATGACACACGCATAGATGGGGCGGACGCGAAGCGAGCATTCATGCGTTTGGTTGGGTGTTGTATTCACAGCAGGTCTGAGATGGTGGCGAAGACTGTGTGGATTGGTTGGCCGCGATGTCTAGACAGCAGTGTTACGAGAATCATCAATTTTAGCACCCCTGAAGATGCCTGACGATAAGATCCTCTGTGAACGTGCACAATTTGAGGGAAACCTACTCGCGGTCTACAAGTGCCTGTTTTATTCCAGGGAGGCTGGCTGCGGTCAATCATCGCCCTATATATCTTGTGCAACAAACCGGTCGCCCCGGTGGTCTAGTGGGTAGCCTCGCAGCCTGCTATGGGCCAGGTCATGGGTTCGAGTCCCGGCAGAGTGAGTTTTTTCTCGCTTATCAAATCCTGGTCTCCGTTGAAAGCGACGCGCTGCAAAGCTCGTTGTTAGTAAACTTGATCGACTTCATAAGTCGCGAGGGAAGTGATTGATGTACCCTTCTCGCGATAAAAATATCTCAGGGAGGAACCGCAGGAGGGGGTCCAACCCCCCCCTCCTATGTGACCCCGGTTGGGTCGTCTAGCTGGTAGAAGTGGAGGATAGGGGCCAGAGGGGCAGACGACAGAGTCCAATGATGGGAGAAAAACCAACAATAAAAAAACATATCTGGCCACCCGTTGTGCGTGGTGTGTCCCCTAATGCGGTGTGCATGGATTGTCATTCTCGGCCGGGTATGATTCGTTTTTGCTGCTGCAGCTGTTGTGTGCCGTGAGAGAGATGGAGGCTCGACCTGTCACCTGGTCCGGGTCTTGAAGCCCTCACGTGATGGCGCCAGCTTCGCGTTTGTTTCGGAATGGAAAAATCACGGCATGCACAACTTTCCGTTTTTTGCCCCCACCCTCCTCGCTTCCAATACTCGCAAACCGGCACCTCGATACACGCATCAAATTGACGGTTTTGAAGAGCGTAATCGTACCGCCGCTAGAGTACGCCGGAGAAGTATGGGAAGGAAATAAGAAGGTAGTGAAAGAACTCGAGGCGGCGCAGATGAAAGCAGCGAAAATCATCCTAGGATGCTCCAAGCGCACAAGTAATGCAGCCGTCAGGGCAGAATTGGGGATCCAATCCCTACGGTCGGGAAGAGACGCGAGGAAGCTGACATGGCAGTATCGCATGTGCGGGATGGGAGAGGAGAGGTTGCCGAGAATTGTATGGGAGGCGAAGTGGGCAAACAAAAAGAGGGGTAGACAACCCACGGAATGGGTCAAGGTTGTAGAGGACGTATGGAAGGGGCTCGACATCGACGAAGATGAAACGCTGGAAACGGAGGGTCTACAGGGGTTCAAGGAGAAGATATCTGTTGCTTGTGCCGAGAGAGAAGAACAGAATCTAAGGAAAGAGTTCAAGGATAAGGAGGGTCTAGAAGTGTACGGGTTGAAGGAAGGAATAGGGTTCAAGGACTACCTACATGGACCAATGGATGCAGGAACAAAGCTTAAGGTCAAATTCAGGACCGGGGACATAGGCCTTCGAGAACGTCGACGAAGACAGAGGACGGTAGACGACGAAGATGTCAAGTTCAAATGTGATTGCGGCTTCGAATGCGAAGACCGTGTTCATGTAGTCGCGGAATGTCCGTTGTACAAGAAGGAGGGAAGTGTACGTGACTGAGCTGGGAAAAATAGATGGGACGTACAGGTAGATGTTTGAGGCATGGAATAGAAAGGAAAGGACGGTAGCTGTATTGGGGCATTGGAGGTGGGTTGAAAAGGCGGGAAGGGATATCGTTAGGATAGACAGACTGGGGGAGACATTTTTAAGCCACCTTCGGCAAAGTAGAAAGGAACGATTGACCATGGGTGGTCGGTCCTGTGGGAACAATGCTCCGTCTTCCCGAGGACGCGTGGTCAATGGTCTAACCGCTAAGGCATGCAAAACATA